>JASEVX010000001.1:70341897-70374397 GCA_031761405.1 Serripes groenlandicus
AGACAGAGAGAGACAGAGAGAGAGACAGAGAGAGAGACAGAGAGAGAGACAGATATAGAGACAGAGAGAGAGACAGAGAGAGAGACAGAGAGAGAGACAGAGAGAGAGACAGAGAGAGAGACACAGAGACAGACAGACAGACAGACAGACAGACAGACAGAGAGAGAGACAGAGAGAGAGACAGAGAGAGAGACAGAGACAGAGACAGAGACAGAGATAGACAGACAGACAGACAGACAGACAGACAGACAGGCAGGCAGGCAGGCAGGCAGGCAGGCAGGCAGGCAGACAGACAGACAGACAGACAGACAGACAGACAGAGACAAACAGACAGACAGACAGAGTGAACTTTTTTTCTGAGCTTTGATGAAATTGGGTCAGGGCCGTAAACCAAACTACTAAAAACAGCGTAGCCTAGGCAGTTGGGGAAAAGTTATTAAATACAAATTAAATAACGGTAGAAGACAAACGTATTTTGTATCTTGTTGTTTTTAAATCAGTTAATACAATTTATTGATTTATAAAGGTTGTTTTTTCAAGCATACAACAGAGTTTTTCTTGACAATAGTAATGTTGGTTGCTCCCTTTTCGATTACGTCACCCCTTGGTACAAAATTAAAACCTATCCCATACTGACGCCGCGCTTCCACGCGGCGTCAATGAGACCATTTAACACTTCCGTCTAAAATTATTTAGAGACAGAAAGAAATACAGCTAGAATGCTTATTAAATGCTTTATAAATGAAACAAACACTCCACAATATGTTTCGTTGCACAGTTTGCATTATTGTGTTTGTTAGTTTCCGTACAAACACTATAAGTAGTAAGGGAGGGTAGACTGAAACAAGAATCTTGTCCGTGTCTACCCTCCATGTAAAAAGGATTTAAATAGGGAGTGCGAAGGGGAACTGGGACAGGCTTCGAAGGGGAACTAGGGCATATTTTGCTAGTGTCCCGGTCTACAATACAATACAATATATGTATTCGTAATATAAGGCCGCCGGCCCACAATACATATACAATCTAACAAATTAATTGATATGAGTAACGTCCAGTAAATATAATATATGTAAACCTAGGTAATTATGTATTAACATATTTGTTTATGATTTGACAAGGTATTTACTTCTTTTAAATTATTCACTCTGTTTATTCAGATGTTTCCAAATAAGTATTTCTTTTTTTGATTGCAATTGTTAAGAATTTAGCCAATATAAAAATTAAGGCATTGTGTTGACATTTCATGATAGTATTAAATAGGTGCAGTGTTGATGGTTTATTATACCAATCTTGATGAAAGTAACATTTTATAATATCATCATATAATGGACAATTCAATAAAAAGTGAAATTCATCCTCAACAACTTGTACATTTCTCTTTAAACAATATTTACAATATCTAAATAATCTTTCAATCTTGTTATGGCGTCCAGTTTCTATTGATAAGTTGTGGTTTGAGCATCTAAAGTTTGCTAAAGTTCGTCGATGTATGTATGCCATGTCAATTGTTAAGTACATTTCAATATCTAATAGAGATTTATATTCTTTATTACCTGTTGAGGGTAGACTGGGACAGTTTCCGTAGAAATGCAGGATAGACTCGGACATTTTGTCTCCCCTACCTGTAGAAGGGATTTAAAGAGGAGAAAGCGAAGGGAAACTGGGGCATTTTTTGAAAAATAGTAATGCATCGTTAACGTTCTTTCAACTCCCCCCCCCCCCTCCTTTTGTACTGACTGATTTTGGAGAATTTGAAAAAGTTGAACTTTCTAAAAAAAAATTTTTTTTTTTTTTTTTGGCTTTTGTTTTCAAAGATGACAACAGCCGATGTTTGCTTAACAACTCGGGCAGAACTTGTGTCTTCTTCCTTTTGTCATTGTCAATCTACTCTCTACCCAATGAACTCTTCTTTTCATTTCCACGCCTAAATAAACCACATCTGGTTTCTGCTATTGAAGCGTGACATCCGCTCTGGGTTGTTCTTTTTTGAGTCGATGTACAATACTTGTGAGATCAACTGCAACATTTGTGAGTTCTCTGTGTAAATCCATGTTGATATCGATGAGTTTTGAAAAGAATGTATGGATTGAAATAACGTACTTCTATTTATACCGTTAGGAAGGATTGACCTTCTTTTGACTCAGAATTAAGCTTGACCAAAGAAATGCACTGAACGTCATCCAATGAAAAATGGGCTTTACAACCTAGTACAATGACATGTTTTCAAATGGATTTTTTTCTTTTCTGTCAAGCTATGTTATATTATGGATGGTTTTAAGGAATACCAAAAAACAACAACAAAAATATTTATGAACAAATAATTTATCTCTCGTAAAATAATGCATACTTGTGAGTTACAATACATACTGGATCATGGAACTTGGATAAAAAACCTTCATGCACAAGTTTGAGCTAAAGATCAATTACCAAAACAAAAACCAGCCAGTGTATAAGCTTACATTGTCAATATGGATCCATCCAACAGATCTGGGGAACATTGGGTGGCAGTGATCTTTAACATAATGGAGATTCAACGTACTTTGATTCATATGGATTACCACCAATCAACGCAGAGATCGTGAGCTTCATTCACAGTAATTCATCATCATGGACATACAACAAACAAGTTATTCAATGTTTGTTGGGTGTAGTGGTTGGATAATACTGTATACTCGTACTGAATGCAGTGGCGAGAGGAAACAATCTACAGAAATGTCTACAACAAACATTTAAGACAACCGAACATCACAGAAACGATCGAAAGGTGACCATTTGGTTCAAAAAGATTGATGGAACAATACATGAAAAGACTTTAAAAACTTTATTGTAAATATGTTGTTCACTGTTCATAGTTCATAGTTGCGATCATTTAGTAGCCATCACATTCATTGCTGCATGCATAGTGAGTTGGTTGAGATCCTAGATCTTCACCTTTCTAGTCTGTCTGACAAAGGCAACATTTGCTCCAATCAGGGGTCACACTTGACATCCTGATAATATTTATCTGCACAATTTCAATAGATTGCTATAAATCTTTTCAACGATTTAAGGCAGAGGGATTATCCTTTTACCACCTTAAACTATAAATAAAGCACATTCAGATATGGGAGATACAACTAGGTTCGGGCATAAACTAACTGCTCTACACCTAGCCCGATCGTTCATCCAGTGTCATTTAAGTCCCGTGCGATCTGTACACCATCCGGATAACTAATACCCCGTTATCCTTGGCTCGGCTCTCCCGCTTTGGCACATCCTGTAACTTCAGATGTGGCTATCTAACTTGTCCTGCAATTAACACGACTCATGTAAGTGTATATGGGGCTTGTTAGATAGCATTTGGGACACTAATCTATACCAAAGTAAAAGCTGACACTGAAATCCGTTCTGAGTTTCACAGCAGTGGTGTAACCAGTGTGCCCTGGTTGTGCTTTGACACTGACTCTCTTTCTCCCGTAAATGATACTGGGAGCTTCAAAAAAAGTTTAAATTTTATATATCTGTAAAAGCAAATGTACTTTTTGACCCCAAAGCCATAAAGATGGTACTACTTAGTCAACTTTTATATTAAGAATATTTTTTTCAATCGGGATTGGCGGCCATCTTGAATATGGCCGCCATTTTGAAAAATAAATAGGTGGCTAACGGATTTTTCAAACAAACATCCTAAGGGGAATACCCATGCAAATGTTGATATAAATCAAGGTACTCTAGTATATGCTTTTCAGAATGTGCTTCAATAATATCAGGATTTGGTGTGTATACCTGTTTGAAATGCTTTGCAGAAGCGTTAGCTATAGGTCATTTTCACTGATCGCACAGTAATGTATAACTTATAAATGCACTTTCCCTTGGTGACACAATTCAACAAAAACTTTCCTACTCAACCTTGAACATGATAAAACGACAGGATAAATACAGATTTATCTATAAATGTACGTTTTAACTATTTCATCGGCGTCTTTCCAAAGAGCTAGTGGACTTGTCCATGTTCAAGATCGGGCGACTCCAATTTTCATGTAATAAGACATTTTGAATATTTTGATAACTCAATGCTGATTTCATATGAGAAAGCTCAAACTTTCGCTAAAACTTCCTTATTGCTTTTTGCGCTGAAAGAGTTAAAACATCTAAAACCTTTTGAATTCAACAGACACACCGTTTTTGTAAATAAAAATGATAAAATGTATACATCCTTAGAAAATTTCATTTATTCATAGCATGGTGAATTCATCACTAAAGAATAATTTAAAACCATCTTTTATCATTTAAATCACACAGTGTCTAGGTTATTTTGCAAACTCATGTCACTGAAAAGAAACTCATTTTCTTACAACACAAGTTTAATATGTTGGACTATGTATACACATATCTAAGAAATGAATGGTCACTAGATAATTAAATCTCAAAGAGAAAAAAATGAATGGATTTACTGATATGTCGAGTTTAAACCCGTTTGATAACATCTTGCATAACTGCAGTTAGCATTCTCCGCTTAAACATAATTAGAAAAAGAGAGATGGTAAGATAAGATAAGAAAATTGTATATATTATGGTTCACTTTGAGTGTGAGGGTAAACAACCTCAAACAACAGCAAAGAAACTTTATACACGAATAACAAGTGTTATACAATGTTACAAACTCCAGCCCGCTGTGCAGACACGTCGCCATTAATATAATGACTAAATATGCATTGCCACGCTATGTCATATAAATGTGCACTATATGCCCGAGACTTCTCTCTCCACCTCGGTTGTTTAGTGGTAGAGCGTCCGCATCGGTGCAGGAGGTCGCAGGATCGATCTGCGCCGCGTCATACAAAGAACTTTAAAAATGGTAATTATTGCTGAACGATCAGCGCTTAAAGAGTTAAGGGCAAATAGATAAATCAGATCACTTTCGAGTTTTCATCTTTCATTGTGTTAGCCTTGTTTTTTCAAATGTTAATATGAAGATGAATATTTTCATGAAGGTGTCTCCGTTTGGTAATAAATTACTTCTCTATACGAAAAGGTGTTGGGTCGACATTTGTCAATCGACTTTCACAGCTGAACCAATAGACTATATTTCAATTATTTCCACATATGACAAATCAGCAGCAGACGACGTCGGAAACTTTCATTCAAAACTATGGAAACTCTCCTTAAATGAAACGTTTTATGAGCAAGTTTTGCTTTTGCCACCATTGTCAAACGTCGACTGCTGCAGAGGCGTCTGTATGTGGGAAAGGTTAAATTACGAAATCATAAAACTACAGAAGATATTAGACAAGCAATATTTACCGCGGATCAAGTCAAGTAACATCGGGATGACATCCGAAGCTTCCCGATTAGTTTAGCGTCATATAGTAGACGGATGTTGATATTCTAACAAATTTTAGACCCTTTATGCTTTAGAGACGTATATTAAGTGCAGTTGTTTTATTATGCGTCAAATGATCAGAGAATAACGGGGAAAACTAATTAATTGGGCTTAAACACCGTTTCAACAACTTTTAATATAGTCCAAAGATAGCGATTGCAAAGTTGGCACCAATTTCCCTGTGCATTTGTTAATAGACAAGTAACATAGTCAAAGTGTTATTACTAGCATATAATATTATTCCCTTGTAGATGAACAACGTATTTAGTTTTTTGAAAACACCGTGGAAAATGAGATATCTTCATATGTACATATTCTCATGACCTTGAATATTACAAGATTTTGATTAATCATGTATCACGAAGGTAATCATGAAACGTTGTAATTTATTTGTTTCATCTGTTTCGAAAATTGAAAAAAGAAAAAAAATCTTATTTTTCTGGTCGTACATATGTAGCTATCGAGCGCGACATGCTCTGTGTTTTGCTATTCATTAATACTTTCGTACTTGCATGATGCTTTCTGGAATTGGTTACTTAGACTACAAGTAATTGTAATACCTTGGGGAGTACTTTGAGGGTACGAATTGAAAATCAAAGCGTCGTTGGCACAGTAGTGGTTATCGTGTAGAAAATCCTACAAATGAACAAGCAGTATATTGGTGTAGGCCTTGTGATTTTCAATATATATAGGCATATACGATAATGCTCGATCTCCAACTTAATTAGGCTACACTTTCAGCATTGATTGCTAATTGACGCAAGAACGTACAGACGTGTCTAACTTGTACACTGCATGACATCGTATCCTTTAAACTTGTGTAAACCACTCTTATCATCTAGACGCTTTCATATATTGCAACAACTACGAAATAATGCGTTTATAATATTGAGATTTAAGAACAATCGATAACCAGTCTCGCGAACTATTTATAGAACCGATTGGAATTTCCAGAAGCCTTCTACTGCGTCACTGATAACATTTCAGCTTCCCATTTTTAGGTCGCTTTTCATTTTAGTCGGGTTGGTGACTAAATGTAATACGAGGCTATTAAGATTTTAACCCGAAAATGGAATTTTGCAGTGTTAGTGAAAACGAAACAGGTACGAAATAAGCACTTTTCACTGACATGATAATAAACCTCGCAGGTCTTTTAAAAAATTACGAAAGTAGTGTATGGGCCGTTTTATTTTGGCGAGGTGTTTTGAAAGTACTTTGCATGGCAGATAGAACGTGCAATGATATTATCTGCCCAAACATGAAGAAAGATAACATTTACATATTTTAACTCTATGTAGATATAATCTCGATAAATCTCAAAAATTAGTATCAATCCAGTACCAAAGTAGCACTGACATGATTATTAATAATCGTGTCTCTGCATCACTGACGGAACTATAGTTTGGCGGTTTAACGGATATAGGTTAATTGGCTTGCAGTATTGCATAACAAGTTCAACACTGACTATGTTAATTTGTTCGTTGTTGATGTTTCTGTTAGCATGGTGGCGATTGTCAACCCAATCGCCACACAAACGTTTCGATCACAAAACACAATGCATTTCGAACATCCCTCATTGAAGAGTATATGCTATCATTTTTAAATTTAATGTAAAACGAATTATCTTTATGAAATAGTACGTTACCGCTGAAAAGCGTCTTGTTCATTTTATTCAAAAGGATTTTTGAAAATAAAATAACCCATGGGCCGAATGTTTAATATTTTGGCCGTTATTATATTTTCATTTCATATTTGATTATTTTTTAGTATAATTTTATCATTAGTTTAAACATATTTTATTGAGAAGTAGTTGCACATTAGTATATATGTAATACATAGTATGTACATAGGATTGGAAAACAAGCGTCATTGACACTTATACAAATTCCTTTCCTCAGATAAATTTGCATCATATTCAAAATTACAAGGCGTATTGATAGTGAGATACATGATATATGATGGATGAAATTAGATTATACTATTGTCTCAATAGATCTTAATTCAAAATTAAAAACAATTCTTTATAATATCATTACTGTTATGTGACACCCAGAGTCCCCAGCAGCAAACAACACGCACACGAAAAAAACTCATCCCGTACTAAATCTCTTGGTTGCATCAATATATTTCTGGACATTGAGAAAGATTGCCTTGTTTGATTCGAACGATAAACGCTCGTCGCCAAAGAGAAGGCAGTTGATAGTAGGTGGACATGGAAGATTGGAGAAAAATGTTTCGTGTGCAGTACGATATGATGGACAGTAAAGAAGACAAGCATACTGCGACGATGGTTCTCTCTTGTCTCTACTCTCACGACACCGCACGAATAATGAAACAAGCTATCGAGTTGTCGCGAGAACAGCGTCAAATTCACTTGCATATTTCTTCTCCTCGTGTAAAAGTACGTCTTGGTTGCATCAATATATTTCTGGACATTGAGAAAGATTGCCTTGTTTGATTCGAACGATAAACGCTCGTCGCCAATAAGGAGGCAGTTGATAGTAGGTGGACATGGAAGATTGGAGAAAAATGTTTCGTGGGCAGTACGATATGATGGACAGTAAAGAAGACAAGCATACTGCGACGATGGTTCTCTCTTGTCTCTACTCTCACGACACCGCACGAATAATGAAACAAGCTATCGAGTTGTCGCGAGAACAGCGTCAAATTCACTTGCATATTTCTTCTCCTCGTGTAAAAGTACGTCTTGGTTGCATCAACATATTTCTGGACATTGAGAAAGATTGCCTTGTTAGATTCGAACGATAAACGCTCGTCGCCAAAGAGAAGGCAGTTGATAGTAGGTGGACATGGAAGATTGGATAAAAATGTTTCGTGGGCAGTACGATATGATGGACAGTAAAGAATACAAGCATACTGCGACGATGGTTCTCTCTTGTCTCTACTCTCACGACACCGCACGAATAATGAAACAAGCTATCGAGTTGTCGCGAGAACAGCGTCAAATTCACTTGCATATTTCTTCTCCTCGTGTAAAAGTACGGGAAACGGAAGTTGTAATGGCTATGTGAAGAGCTCTCTGGCTGGTCGATATTTGGTCGTGTCCGGATTTTTAGCCAATCAGCGATCAGTTAATAGGAAACCATTTCTTTTTTGTGTCGATATATTTAGTTTTAACGTGTCTGTGTTTTCCGCGGAAATAGTACCCCTTACGGCAACTCAAATATTAAGAAAACGAAAAGACGGATCAAAAATCGGGACGATCATTCGATTTAGCAATTGATGGGATACACAACGCACACCGAGTTGTTTCTAAATTCGATTCAGTTTTCGCCGTTTCCATAGCAACGGGGGTTTCTATGGCGACCATACTACAATAGGAACAACTAGAGCCTAGACCCTTCATCCCTACCAAGTTTGGTCGAAATCCGTTGAATAGTTTTGGCGCTACGCTTGCCACAAACAAACAAACAAACAAACATTTTACAAACAAACGGACAGAAACGATCATATCATTTTATTGTAAAATTCAAAACTTATTATATATTTTCAGTCTGGAAAGTATTATGTCCTTTTAATGCAGTACATACACATCATTAACCTCCTTCAAAATGGCTGTAACTACATATTGTATCAAGTTCAAGTTACATCCTTTTTGCATTATGTCAACAATATACCAGCCAGGTCAAGCTATATGGGATTTTGTTCTTAGTTTTAGCGTTATAGAAAGTTACAATGGCATTAAGCTAGTCCTTCTGCACTTGTAGTTTTAAAACACTTTCCAACAGCAGACATCTTTTATTTCTGGTAACAAAATAAAAAGTGCTCGTGATGAGCAATTTCTCCATTTACCACAATGTGTTTATATGTGTTCAATAATATTTCTTTCGTTTATAAATATCTTCCATATTGTTGACTAGAAGTTTTCGAAGTCATCTGATATGTTGTATGTGGGAAAGGGTTGAGACAGTACATGTCTTTAGGTATAAATAATATAAACCCACATCATATACATGCCTTACATAATTTTATAGGATGATACTGAACACTCTAATACCCCAGTAGCACAGAGTAACCCGGAATACCCATTTTCTTTCTAAATAGGTTTGATTTGATTTCACTTTAAGTTTGAGGACTGTAAAAAGTAAGTTATACATGCAGCGGATTTGTCACGTGTTTATTTCCTTTCCCACATGCTAACGCATTTTCACCAATCACGTTAACCCTTTCCCACATACAGCTAATCAGCAAACAATTTTGAAGACATCTAAGCAAAACTTTGGAAAAACTCTTTAATTGAATGTATGACTACTGAAAACAGTTGAAAACATTGTGGCAAAAGTAGAAATTGCTCGTTTTGAGCAATTTCTCCTTTTGACACAATGTTTCCAAAAGTCGTCTGCAGTAAAAGCGTCATAAAGCGTCTATATCTGGGAAAAGGTTAAAACCAGATCAAAAACACTTCGCACTACGTATACGCAATTGCTACAGCGGCACGGCGCGTGTGTGTTAAGCTCCCTGAAAAGTCGGCCATAGCAGGTAGATGACATATCATATAGATTGGGTTACATTATAATGTGTTTATGTCCTTGGCAGGCGGGTGGGTTTTTACACCAAATGTAGAATGTCAAGGACGTTCGGAAATTGGTGGGCTGAAGAGAGGTTTGTTAGATCCACCCTCATTTAACCTCCAGTTGCATCATGTTTTCACAAACCCCTTTCCCTCCTTCCGATTCGATAGCCTACTGGTAAAGACATTCGATTCGGGAGTGGCAGGTCGAAGGTTCGAATGCCAGTGGTATGGTCGGTTTGGTAGCCGCCGGCTACTTACATAATGGTACCAAAAGCCTGTCTTGAAAAACATAGGACTCGGGCAGTAAAACTGATTCAGGTAATAAATGTGTCTTGTAGGTCAGAAATGACTGGACCTTTCAATAATGGCGACACTATGATAAACACAATCTTAACTTATAGACCTATTTCGACGCCTCTGCAGCAGACGATTTTTTAAAACATTGTCGCAAAAGGAGAAATGCTCATGATGAACAATTTCTTCTTTTGCCACTATTTCTTCAATTATATTCAATTGGGAGGTTGTCTTTGTTTTTTTGAATTACATACAATTTGCCAACAGGTTTTCAAAGTCGTCTGCTTCTGATTAGTTGTAAGTTGGAAAAAGTTAACATATTTTCTCTTCAACGGACCAACCCAAAATAAACGTTTTCTACGAAAAGATCTCATGTTTATACAAATAATGATACGGGTGTAATACGACCCCCAAGGCCAACCCATTGAAAACATTTCGGTGCATAACAAAGGCTTAATTATTGTAAAGTGCATATAATGCACAACACCGACAAAACACTCCATCCTACAGAAAGCACATCGATCCTCAACAAAGGTTAAAATCAGCCTGTGAAGACGCATAGTTCGATCAGACAGTTCACGTTCAAAACAGACAATCGACGGACTCTACGCTAAATATACGTGACGTTTCTCAGGATGATCCTGATTACCGAACGTCACAGTTATAATAATAATTTATAACAGATTTTTTCGTGCCTAGGCACACGCAGTCTATTTCTCCTTTAATATGAACCGCGTCAGGCGACTTGGGGCCTTATTGACACTCCGACGTGGAATCATTCTTTCAATTAATCTGAAGCCTCTTCAGCAAAGGACTTTTGAAACATTTTGACAAAAGGAGAAATTGCTCACTACAGATGTGTTGTTTGTGGGACAGGTTTAATGTCTATATAACATTTTGGCAAAAAGTGAAGAAACTGGTGAGACTGTGCAGATGTATTAAGAGCCAACATCGCTAGACACGGCGCATGTGTTTAGAACTGGTAGTGGGTTGCATGTCGTCGGTTTCCGTTGTGCGTCAGGTTGATCACGTGGCACTGTAGTGGTTTGCAGGTGCAATTCATACGTTTTGGACTCCCAGATACGTTTCTGTATGTCAATTTTCACATAAAATGCGTTTATTTCTCTTCTATAACCTCTTGAAAGCACTGTAGTCATTTGCAGGTGTTATGTCAAATGTAGATTCGCCACAATTATATAACGATTCGTCACAGTTTTTTAGCAGTAGAATGCATGTGTGTTTAGAACAACGGTAGTGGAATAGAATGCATGTGTGTTTAGAACAGCGGTAGTGGAATGCATGTGTGTTTAGAACAACGGTAGTGGAATAGAATGCACGTGTGTTTAGAACAGCGGTAGTGGAATGCATGTGTGTCTCGAACAGGTAATGGACCGTATGCGAATGAGCCCTGGTATCTTTCTTGAATTTAGTGATCTTAGCCGAACCAATGGTATGGTTGGATAGAGGAGAGTTTCTTCTACCATCTTATGCCAAAACAGAATCTACAGTCGGTCAACTTTTGAACGTCTGCGAGGCGGAACGAACGTGGAATACGCACATTTGCGACCCATTTTGGTATCACACTGGTGTACTTTCTCCTAAGTGAATGTTTATATATATAATTGAGTTGTATCTCTTAAGGGTCATGCAGATGATAATGGCAGGTTATACCTTATTTTCATCCATTTTTTATGCTACTTTCCAAACTACTACAGGTTAGCGTTTTTCTTCTCAAGGGTGTTTCGTGTTACTTACCACAATGTTTTCATCATATCATTGTGTCAGAACAGAACATAACAGAACATAATATAAGCTTTATTGAGAGCTTTATGTAGGAATGCTTCGAACTTCAGCACAAGGAGATACTTAGACCTGCCGGTGTGACCAAATATCGGGATTTCTTTTTGTTTTTACTAAGTATATTAGTTTTAGGTAAATGACTTTTAAAACATCCCTTTTACATTCTATATACAGATGTAAGTTTTACAAATTTAAAAAAAGGACAAAGACCGGTATATTAATGTAATGTATGTACATTTTTAGTTAAGCGAAATTCATACTGTATCTAGTATAAACTCCCGGTGATTTAGATTTAGTCCTTATTCACCAACGCGTTTTAAACTGAGCTCAATTAAGTCCAAATTTGTAAATGTCGTAAGCGGCCGCACACCGACTCTGGTTCCCGAATAAAGTTAGGAGCTAAAATAAAAGTACCATTCATCTATAGTGTATTTATAGATTTTCATTTTTATCGTAATGTCACATAGACGGCATCTCAATTTTTCAATCATCCAAACTATTGATTAGCATTGTTTTTAGTAATCTGACTTTCATGTTCAGTATAATATCTTCCTATTGTATTATGTTGCCTGACAAAAACTTCGTCTGTCGCTCTTCTAATAATTGTTTGTTGTCGTTTTTGATCATCTGTCATTTTTATTCATTTATGCATTTAGTTTTTCGCCCTTTCCTACAAACAGACACGTAAAGGCACCTCTGCAGCAAATATGTTTTGAATTTGTTTTGGAAAAAGTAGAATTGTTTTCAACTTTATTAAATTATAATTATATTGTTCTTTCAATTATAGAGAGTGTCCTTATTTTTGAATACCGGAAATTTCTTCGAAATACATTTGTTGCAGAATTGTTGTATGTGGGAAAGGGTTAACAAAACAGTGTCTTAAAATGTACTATAAATGTTCTTTTACATATCTTTGCTTAACACAACATTGACTTAAAATGTTTGTAATATAAAAGTACTCTGATTATCAATCTAAGATCATGATTTTACAGTTTAAGAAATAAAATTGAAGTAAATTTTCATGCACTGGTTTAACGTTTTCAAAAAATTTGAAACTAGTTCCTATGTTAAGCCTTTCCCACGTACAACCCAAATATGTAGCACATTAGGTAAAAATTGGAACCTCTGGCTAAATAAAGGTATAATGTATGGACATAAAGTAGAAAACATTGTAGCAAAAGGATAAATTCCTCGTGAGCAATTTCTCCTTTTTTCACAATGTTTTCAAAAGTCGTCTGCTGCAGCAGCTTTAAAATGCATAGGTTTTAAGGAATGTTTAACAAAATATTGACTTTACCCACCTATTGAATTGTACATTGATTGTTTCATTGAAAAACTTAACAGTGTAATATTGGCCGCTTTAGGATTAGTATTGACTGTACGAACATTGTAGACGTGCCCACATTTTCTCATTGTCAGTCTTTCGGATTACGTGAAAATTGAAATACGTTTCCTTGAATTTCTGAATGCTAATCACGATACGAGTTCACATCATTTTCGTCCACGTGAGAGTGTTCGTTTGTAATCCGACAGCTTTGATTTTCAATTGCTCCGTTTGCCACAATAATTTCAACTCTTTTCAATTATCTTACTATCATTTATAGAGATTTTCTATGTTTTGTACTTGATGATTACAAAGTATGTCAGTTTAAGCATCATTGAAATCATGGTGGCAAAAGAAGAAATTGCTCATAATGAGCAATATCTGCATTTGTCACAATAATTTCAACACTTTTCAATTATCATTTGATCATTTATAGAGCTTTTTATTTTGTACTTGATAATTTCAAAGTCGTCTGCTGCATATTTGTTTTATGTGGGGAATGGTTAAACCCTTATCCACTACCATGACTTACCGATACAAACCAAAAACAGATTTTCTGTGTGTCAGCATTATTTGACAAAACATTATCATAACATGGCGTGTGTTCATAGAATAGTTGATTGCTTTTCGTACAAATTGAAATGTATCATAACCTCTTGTCCATTTATCTTTAGTATTATATGTTACGTTTCGTGATTAGTTAACTCTAAATCATCTCATTCACTTAAAACACAGACTCTGTCAGGTTAAATATCATACACAAAACTTATATCTTCAAATACCGATATCAGCATTACTGACTACAGATTAAATGTTTCTATTTTTTGTGGATTTAAATGTTCTTTTTCTTATTTCTTCATGTACAACGAAATATTTCGGCTTCTCTTTGATGCTTTGCGACAAACATTCGTCTTGTTCATATATGGTTCATCTTGAAAACATTATACATGTGAATACTAAACATATCATACGATGACATTGGTTTAATGCTAAACCTCTGTCTGGCTTTCTGTGATATAGAATGGAACAGAACAGAACAGAACCGTTTATTCATAATGCAATATATAAATGCATAGGGTATACGCAAACTATATACCAGACGATGTTATTATTAATGTTAGGTGTAATAGCATTCAGTGTGTGTGTGTGTGTGTGTGACATAGCATAGAACAGAACCTTTATTCATATAGGATTGATCTTCAACAGATTGACAATATGCATGTGCATACCATAACTCATCTCTCTCTCTATCTCTCTATCTATCTCTCTCTCTCTCTCTCTCTCTCTCTCTCTCTCTCTCTCTCTCTCTCTCTCTCTATCTCTCTCTCTTTCTCTCTCTCTGTCTCTGTCTCTTTCTCTTTTTTTTTCTATCTCTCTCTCTCTCTCTCTCTCTCTCTCTCTCTCTCTCTCTCTCTCTCTCTCTCTAACTGTGTAACGCTCAATCTGCCTGTATGTAAGTGTATGTTTAGCTGTCTATGTGTATGTATGTCTATCTGTCTACGTATGTGTATGTTTATCTGTCTATGTATGTCTATCATCATGAATGCATGTCGACCATCATGTGTGTCTATTAGTATGCATGTCTATCACTATGTATTTCTATCTGTATTTATGCACGTGTCTCTGAATTTATGTGTATTTGAATTTATGTCTATCTGAGTGTATGTCTAACTGTATTTATGTTTTTTATGTTTATGTATATATGTATGTCTGTCTATCTCTCAGTCTATCTGTTGGTGTAACTGTCAATCTGTTTGTATGTATGTATGCATGTATATACGTGTGTATGTCAATATGTATGTGTAGATCTGTCTATGCGTTTGTAAGTATATATCTGTCTATGTATTTGTATGTATATACCTCGGGTTTCCGAGCTAGATCCGATTGCTTGCAACATATGCAAAGGCGAAAATCATTAAAGAGAATCTCACGTCGCCTACCGGCTTGTGTTTATATGTATGTCCTTCTATCTCTCCGTCAATCTGTTGGAGTAACTGTCAATCTGCCTGTATGTTTGTATGTATGTATGTACGTGTGTATGTCAATACGTATGTTTATCTGTCTATATGTGTGTAAGTTTATCTGTCTATGTATTTATATGTATGTCTGTCTATGTATGCCTATCATCATGTATGTATATCTTAGTGTGTCTATCATTATGTATGTCTATCACTATGTATATATAACATTTATTCATGTGTCTCTGAATTTTTGTTCATCTGAGTGTATACCTATCTGTATTTATGAATTCATGTTTATGTATATAGGTATGTCTATCTCTTCGTCTATATGTTGGTTTAACTGTCAATCTGCCTGTATGTCTGTATGCAAGTATATACGTGTGTATGTCAATATGTATGCGTATCTGTCTATGCGTTTGTGTTTCTATCTGTTTATGTATATCTATCATCAGTTATGTCTACCATCATACATGTATATCATCGTGTGTCTATCATCATGTTTGTCTATAACTATATATTTTTATCTGCATTTATTCATGTGTCTCGAATTTATGCGTATCTGAATTTATATCTATCTGTATTTATGTCTTTATGTTTATTTATATATGTAAGTTTATATTACATATAAGACAAGTAGCAGTAACTGCCTGCCTGCATGTCTGTCTGTCGTTCTCTCTGTCTGTTTATCTGTCTGTCTGTCTGTCTATAGGCCTGTGTGTGTGTGTGTGTGTGTGTGTGTATGTATGTTGGCTAAACAAATATTGTACACCAAAACAAAATCTTTATATTTAACCTTTTGAAATCTTACTTATGTAGAACAATTTTTCAATTTGTTTACAGTCGTCTGCTGCATAGGGTGTCATAGTACATGTTGTATTTATCCTGGATTATGTTTGAGGAAATGATTTTAGAAGAATTTGCACAACGCTATTTTCTATCATCGGTTGCTATTGCATTGATACCTTCATCTCGAATTATCCTTTAAAAAAACACTTTCCTACATACAGACACTTTCATATGCTATGTTTACACAATTATTGCAATGTACTTAACAAAATAAATAGTTTACATTCATATGTAAATATATTACTGAACAGTGCAGTAAGAACTATTAGAACTTTAGCCCATCTAGTTGTATGTGGCCCCGTCGTCTGCTGCATAAACGAGAGTTGTCTTGGTCATATTATCAGGTTTACCATTTGAAAATGGTCCAAAGGCAAGATGCCGATTTGCGAATAAAAACTTGTTAAATTATGCACCTATGACTAAATAATATGTAGACTGACATTTAGGGATGTACTGAATTGAGAAGTGGATTTTTATATATATTTATTTGTCTGTAACATTGTTATGAACTCTTCTGATTTGGTTGTAAATTAAAACATGTTTAGTCAATATGCCTTTTTATAATGCTTCAAAATTTCAAACAGAGGGGATTAAACTTGTTTGAGATAAATGGCAAACTATCCTTCGTGAACCTTCCAAGCGATGTCCAGACGCCATGTTTTATTATATCATATAGCTGGGTAAAATTGTATTTATTTATTTATTGGGGTTTTACGCCGCTTTCAACATTATTTCAGTTATATGACGGCGACAGTTCACTTATTCATGATCCCTGGGTAAACAAACCAGTACTAGGCTAGAAAATGTGCCTTGCCCAAGGCCACTCCACAATGACCGAGGTGCCGCGACTGGGGATCGAACCCGGGACACCCGGGTTCGAAATCCCCAACGCTAACCACTCGACCACAGCGGATTCCATGCTGGGTAAATAGAACATATTAAAATCCATGTATATAAGTTTTAATCTAGAACGTTAATATTATCATATGCTTTTGAAAATAAGAAGAAAACATTTGAATACTTTTATTACAATTGAAGAAATGTTTGAAAAAAATATATATATATATTCATATTTAACAATTTTTAGACAAGTATTCAGACAAGAAAAACTCAAATATTTGCTCAGGGACATATACTTTTCTTTTTAAATATTGATAAATGATAGATATTTCAATAATCTGAAGAAGTTTTAGAAAAAGTTAAATATTATATATATGTTTTTTCCTTATTTCAAAGTTTTGAACCTGTCTGTTCCTACACCTGACAGATATTGGTTCTCATCAGGGCAAAATAGCGTATATTTGTGAGGTTTTATTACAACATAGCATTTGAACCTCCAAAGATATGGATAAAATAACTCCAGAATGTGATTAATACCACAAAAAGACAAGAAATTAGCATATCATCTTTCAAATATGTGCTGAAATAGCAAAGAAATAAGCATATCATAAGGCTTTCATAAATGAATCTAGCATAACTTTAAGCACAGCCACATACCAATTGTCTTGTGCTTTGTTTTTATTATCCATACCTCTAACTTTAAAAAAACAATGTTACAAAAAAAAAAAAATATTATAAAAAAAATCTACTTCTCAGATCAGTACACCCTTAAGGCTCTTTTGAAACTTTACGAATTCAAGCTGATTAAACAATTTGATCTGGATCTATACTGTTCAGGAATGCGAACGTATACCTTTCGCACAAACGGGCTCAAATGTGAGAAGCAAATTTAATTACTCAATTATTGAAATATATCATTTACAAATTGTCAGTTATTTGTACAATTATAAATATATTAACATAGTGGTTACACCAACTGTAGAATGTCAAGGACGTTCGAAAGTCGGAAGGCTGAAAAGAGATTACTAATATCCACTATCATGTAACCTCCGGTTGTAAACTTTTTCTCTTAACCCTTTCCCTCCGTCCGATTCGATAGTCTACTGGTAAAGACATTCGATTCGGGAGTAGCAGGTCGAAGGTTCGAATTTCAGTGGTATGGCCAGTTTGGTAGCCGCCGGCTACTTACATAATGGTAGCAAAAGCCTGTCTGCGAGTTGCCTTTAACAAAATATGACTCTGGCAGTAAACAGTTTCAGGTGTCTGATGAATACAATCTTTACTTTTAGACGTATGTTGACGCCTCTGCAAAAAGGAGAATGCCCATGATGAACACTTTCTTCTTTTGCCACTATTTTTTTTAAATATAATCAATTAGGGGGGTTGTCTTTTTTTTAATTACATACATTTTGCCATTAGGTTTTCAAAGTCGTCTGCTGCTGATAAGTTGTAAGTGGGAAAAAGTTTAAATATTTTCAATTCTTAAGTATTTGCACAAAACGTGCAAAGCATATCGCGAGATTTGTATCAAGTAGGGTTTTCTAGGAATCTGGTGCTTGATTGCTGAGTTGTTCAAATTTAGAATGATGATGTTTTTCCATTTTATTCTGTTTTTAACTTTTTACAAACGTTTGACACGTCGGAAACTTCATAATGATACATTATAGAGAATATTGTCGTAAAGAAACACGTTTTATACGTTTGGAGAAAACACTTTTGTAAATGGAGGAAATGTTCAATACAATTAATATCTCCTCTTTCCCAAACTTAAAAAGTTGTCTACTGCAGAAAATTTTGAAGACAAATCAGTCCTATATGAAAAATACTGATTGATTGGGGTGAAACGCTTTTTTCAACATTTTTTCAGTTGTATCACGGCGGCCAGTTCACCTACTCATATGTGTCCTAGTTTTCTCACACCAGTACCCCCACACAACATACTCACCTAGCAACTGGCTGCTTTTCCACATAGACTGTTAGCCCATTAGTGAAAGACGAATGACGCTTCTTACAGTGTCTTTTGTCAAACGTCGGAAAGAATGTTGGCCGAGCTGGGATTCGAACTCAAAATCCCTGGATTAACAACCCGCGTTGCTACGGACTGAGCTACCGGGGCTCAGCTACGTGATAAGTAAGACGAGAAGTATGCAAACCAATGAATACCGTATAAAAATAACGACTTTATCTCATGTTTCGGAAATGACTATTTTCTTTTCAATGAACCTACCTTAAATAAGCGTTTTCTACGAAAAGAACTCAAGTTAATACGTATAATGATACAGGTTTAATATGCCCCCAAGGCCAACCCATCGAAAACATCTCGGTGCTTAACAAAGGATAAGATACGTGTCGACGCACAATTACGATCAGACAGTTCATATTTCATTACTGGCATCCTCGTGTTTCTGAAACGCATATTTTTCTTTTCAAAGGACCTACTTTAAATATGCGTCTTCTACGAAAACAAGTACAGTTTTTACGAATGATGATAAAGGTTTAATACGCAAAATTATGTGCACCGTCAAAAGACTCCATCCTAACAAATACACATCGATTCTCAACCAAGGTTCAGATCAGCTTGTGAAGACGCTCAGTTATTGATCAGACAGTTCACGTTCAAAACAGACAATTGACGGACTTTTCGCTATATTTACGAGATGTTTCTACGGTTGATCCTGATTACCAAACGTCATAGTTATAATAATAATTTATAACAGATTTTATCGTGCCTAGGCACACGCAGTCCATTTGTACTATAATGTGAACCGCGTCAGGCCACTTGCGGCCTTATTGACACTCCGACGTGAACTCATTCTTCCGATTAATCTGAAGCCTCTTCAGCAAACGACTTTTGAAAAGTTTTTTTACAAAAGGAAAAATTGCTCACTACAGATTTGTTGTATGTGGAAAAGGTTAAATGTCTATATCACATCTTGGCCAAAAGTGAGTTAACTGATGAGATTGTGCAGATGCATTAAGATCCAACATCGCTAGACACGGTGCACGTGTGTTTAGCCCCGTGAAAATTCGACAACAACAGATAGATGAAATTACATAGAGATCGGGATACATAATATGTTGATGTCCTTGGCAGGCAGGTGCTGTTTGTCACTTCCCATTATGTGTTTAGCTCCGTGAAAATTCGACAACAACAGATAGATGAAATTACATAGAGATTTGGAATATGTTGATGTCCTTGGCAGGCAGGTGCTGTTTGTCACTTCCCATTATACTGTCCACAACTGACATGTCTACAGCAGACGGGTGTGAAAAATGTCTGTAAATGAAACATTGCTACCTATTCAAGTTGAAATATTGTGGGAAAAGGAGAACTTGCTCGTTTTGAGTAATTTCATCTTTTGACACATTGTTTTCAATTGTCGTCTGCTGCAAATGCGTCAGAAAGTGTTTGTATGTAGAAAAGTGTTAAAGCCGTGATAATGTTCTAGTAATGGTCATTTTCTTAGAATGCTGATATGTGTCACTCTCTGGTCAGAGAGCGTCTGTTTGTAGGATAGGGTTACCCTTACCTTGATATAGTCGACAAATGACGTGTCTACAGCAGGCCTTAATATAAATCCTATGTACGGGAAAATAAGAGATAGTGCTCTAGATATACAAGTTCTCCTTAATCCATGAAGGATGATTTCACGTCTGTATAAAAACACGTCTTCAATGCGTCCAGATACTTACATTCAGTTTTGCCTTATATGTTTATAAGTAATCCGCCGTTGCCTACTGGTTGATCGTCGGGGATCGTCGAAGTGCTTTGGGTAAGGCACATTTCTTAGCAGAATGCTTTTTTGCCTGATCAGGGATTAGGAATATGTGAACCGTCGCCGCGATATAACTGGAATAATGTTGAAAACGGCTTATAACACCAATTAAACGACGGTTTAACGTATGTACAAAAAACACGTCTTCAATGCATCCAGATAATAACATTCAGTTTTAACTAAGGTGTTTATCGAGTTACCAAACACTAAAATACCTTTTTTTTCATCCCGAGGTAAAGCCATTGAAATAATATATGGAGAACGAGTCCATTTTCTTAGATTAAAGTTATGAAAAAAGTATTAAACTGTTGATACATTAAACATACTAGCGTCCGATATTTAACATGAAATAGTCTCCTTTATAAATTCAGTCCTCTAAGAGTTGAGCTGAAATGTGGTGACAATTAATACGCCGATATGAATCACTCTCGGGTCCTTTCCCTGTTAATTATTATGTTCAATATTTCTCTTGTGTCAACCTGTTTCAAATGTCGTCTGTTGCAGATTTCTAAAATATAGCCTAAGGCTTTTTTTCTCGATAAGCAGCTACTAAGTACAGGATTTAGGCTAAGATGTATTTACGAATGATGTGAATGCTGCTCAACAAAAAAACGCCTTTCTGCATTTAATTTACCCTTTATCACACATAGACCCTTTCTAGCACCTCTGCAGCAGATGACTATTAAAATTGTTGTGGCAAATGGAGAAAATAGCTCAAACTGAGCAATGTTTGTCACAATGTTTTCAACACTATTCAACATGTATACGTTCTTTGCCTTAGGTTTACCATACTGTACGCCAGATATGGTCGACGTCATCTGTCGTAGGTTTCATGTATGTAGGGATAAGTTGAATATTTAAAAACTGTTATCTGTCACAGCGGTCGAGCTCCAGATCCGAGGGATGTACTTGTCCTCAAATCAAGAGGTCTTAAGTTTGAATCCAGGATCTACTTGAGCTAACTCCATTCCATATGGCGATTAAAAATTCCATTTCCTGTTCAGTATCAAGGTTTACCCCCATTTATCTGCTACCCAAATACAACACAATTACAGCAAACGACTTTTAATCCAATTTTGCATTTATCTACATTTCCTCCTGAACCTGAAATTCTAGTCAAACTTTACAGGAATTGTCCTTTATTGGTCAGTTTTCGAAGATTTAGATTCGATGTAGATCTTTGGATGCTGTGGCTATTGAATGGTGGAAATTGGTATTAACGTCAACAATTTAAAACACAATCTCTGGATCTGGTTGTCTTATTTCAAAATGATGTGGCAGAAATGTACCGTCAGTAACCCTCTGCAAATTTGTTTTTAGTTTAAATTGATTAGATGAAAAACATGGCAGGGGCTAGCTTCCATTTTCTTTAGTCTAGTTAGATCACTTTTTGTCCATCAGCTTTAAACAGCATCTCCTCCTTAACCAGTCTCTCTCTCGTCACTATCTTTGTGGGCAATTTATTTCTTAGTCGAATTACTAACGATTCGCCACAATTGTATAACGACTCGCCTTTTAGTAGTATGAACACGTCTGTGTGTGTGTGTGTGTGCGATTTTAACAGACGTTAGCTGCATAGGGTGTCACATTACATGTTGTCTTCATCATGGAAAATGTTTGAGGGAAAGCTTTCAGAATAATTTGGCCAAAAGCAAGATGCCGTTTAGCGAATATAAACTTGAAAAACTTATCAAATTATGCACATATGACTACATTATATGTAGATAGACATTTAAGGCTCTTTTGAAACTGTGTGACTACTCAATTTAGTCTGGATCTATACTGTTCAGGAATGCAAACGAATACTTTTCGTTCAAATAGGCTCAAGTGCGGAAAACAATCTTAATTACTCTATTCTTGAATTATATCATTTACGATATGTCAGTACAAATATAAACATAATAACATCGGTGGGTTGAAAAGATGTTTGTTAGATCTACCATCTTGTAACCTCCAGTTGTAAAATGTTTCCACTTAACCCTTTTCCTTCTACCGATTCGATAGCCTACTGCTTAAGATATTCGATTCGAGTGTGGCAGGTCGAAGGTTTGAAACCAAGAGGTGACAGTGGGGTCCGTTCTGGAAGTGTCGTTTGGGAAATCGCTGGCTAGTTACATAATGGTACCAAAAGCCTGTCTGCGCGGTGCCTGGAAAAAATAAGACTCGGAACAAATGTGTCTCATAAGTCAGAAATGATTGGTCCTTTCAATAGTAGTGACACTACAAAAAAAAACACTAATTTTACTTATAGCCGTATTATGACGCCTCGGCAGGAGACGATTTTTGAAAACGCTGTGGCCACTTTTGCCTCTATTTTTTCAATTATATTCAATTGGGGGTTGTCTTCGTATTTTTATTAATTATATACATTATCCATTTTGTTGGGCCAATATGTTTTCAAACTCGTCTGCTGCTGATTAGTTGTATGTCGGAAAGAGTCAAAATATTTTTGATTGTAAAATATTGACACAAAACCTGCAAAACATATCGCGCTATTTTGTTCAAGTAGCTTTTCCAGTAATCTCGTGCTTCATGCATGATTGCTGACTTGTTCAAATTTAGTATGATGTTGTTTTTCCTTTTTATTCTGATTTTACAATCGTTTTAAACGTCTGAAACATCTTAATGATAAATTAGAGGGATTATCGTCGAAAAGAAACACGTTTTATACGTTTGGAGAAAACACTTTTGCAAATGGAGGAAATGTTCATTCCAAATCATTCAAAATCTCCA
Source organism: Serripes groenlandicus (assembly GCA_031761405.1). NCBI lineage: Eukaryota > Metazoa > Mollusca > Bivalvia > Cardiida > Cardiidae > Serripes > Serripes groenlandicus. The sequence goes on from JASEVX010000001.1 coordinate 70,365,368, forward strand.
CTCTCCCCAGCTTCCAAACGTTTCCCGAACTTAAAAAGTCGTCTGCTGAAGACACGCTTGAAGTCAAATCAGCCCTATGTTATAAGTAAGACGACAGGTACGTACATATTTACCTATAAACAAATGAATACCGTATAAAAAGAACGACTTGCTTCTAAGAAAAAAGAATATCTGTGTATGTCATTTCACATTTGTCATTCTCATGTTTTGGAATCGTTTATATTTCGTTTCTATGAACCTACTTTAAATAAACGGTTTCTACGAAAAGAACTGAAGTTAATAAGAATAATGATACAGGTGTAATACGTTCCCAAAGCCAACCCAGCGAAAACACCCCAGGGCTTAACAAAGGCGCACGGTATGATAAAACCGTTCATGTTTCAGTGTCATTCTTTTTCTACAGTTAATACAAATAATGTTTAAGGTTTAATACGCAAAATTATTTTAAGGTGCATATTATGTGCACCACCGTAAAAATACTCCGGATGACCCTCCTGACGAAACCACATCAATCCTCAACAAAAGTTCAGATCTGCCTGTGTAGATTCACAGTTCAATCAGACAGTTTACGTTCGAAACAGACAATCGACGGACTTTACGCTAACTTTATAAAACATTTTTAAGGTTGATCCTGATTACTGAACTTACCGAAAGTCAGTTATAATTACAATTTATAACAGATTTTCTCATGCCTAGGCACACGCAGTCTATTTCTACTTCATTATGAGCCGCGTCAGGCGACTTGGGACATTATTGGCAATCCGAAGTGGACTCCTTTTAGATCACATTTTGTTACAGCATGTTTCAAAAGTCGTCTGCTGCAGATTCCTGAACAACGTCGGCATTTAAGAAAGCCAGAGCCATATAAGATAGAAGAAATTACATAGAGACTGGGTTATATGATGTATCATTTACAGACTTATGTTATTTGACCCTTTCCCACACACACCACATCTGCAGCAGATGACTATGCCAACATCTAGGCAAAAATATTGACACTCCTTACGTTTAATAGTATAATTGTTGAATAGAGTTAAAAACAATGTGGCAATGGATATTGGATATTGCTCATCTCGCGACATTTCTCATATTGCCAAAATATTCTGCTGCAGAGGCGTCAGTAAGCGTCTGCGTGTGAAAAAGAGTTAACCCTTGCCTTTATATAGTCGACAATAGACGTGTCTACAGCAGGCGGTATTATAAAACCGGTGTAGGGAAAAACACGATATGTTGCTCTAGATGAACAAGTTCTCCTTAATCCACGATGGTTTTACGTCTGTATGAAAGCACGTATTCAATGCAGTCGTGAACGCATTTTGAACATAATATGCAGGATATATTGCATTGCCATTATATCACCGTTCTGTGGTTTTTGGGGTTGATTGTGATTGACTCAGCACAAAAGAGTAGTTCCTGGATTCTTTTTGATATTGAAAGAGACATATACCTTTATTCATAAATGTTCAATTCTTTTAGATTATCCACTGCAGTGTGTGAATAATGCTGACTAATTATTAGAGGAAAAATACTTGTTAGATATGAATTATTTTTTTATAACTTTTGATAGTAACCAATGAAGTACGGCCCCTGTCAATTTGAACAGAAAATGTCCTCTATGTCACCCAAGGCCTTCGTAAATCCCTATATCATACGGGATCCCCATCTATATCTGTAACTGCTTTACACCTTAGTGCTTAGGTACAGGGGTAATGGAATGCATGTGTGTTTTAAACAGCGGTACTGGAAAGTGTGTATGTTTTTTACGGCGGTAATGGATTACATGTGTGTTTAGAACAGCCGTAGTGGAATGCATGTGGGTTTAGAACAGCGGTAGTGGAATACATGTGTGTTTAGAACAGCGGTAGTGGAATGCATGTGTGTTTAAAACCGGTATTGGAATGCATGTGTGTTTTGAAACGGTAGTGGGATGCATGTATGTTTAGAAACGGTAGTGGATTGCTTATATGTTTTGAACCGGTAGAGGGATGCATGTGTGTTTAAAAACGGTAGTGGGATATATGTGTGTTTTGAACCGGTAGTGGGATGGATGTATGTTTAGAAACGGTAGTGGATTGTATATGTGTTTTGAACCGGTAGAGGGATGCATGTGTGTTTAAAAACGGTAGTGGGATGCATGTGCGTTTTGAAATGATAGTGAGATGCATGTGTGTGTTTTAAAACGGTAGTGGGATGCATGTGTGTTTAAATAGGGCAGTGGGATGCATGTGTGCGTAACAACGATAGTGGAATGCATGTGTGTTTTGAAGCGGTAGTGGGGTACATGTATGTTTAGAAACGGTAAGTGATTGCATGTGTATTTTGAACCGGTAGTAGGATGTATGTGTGTTTGAAAACGGTTGTTAGATACATGTGTGTTTAAAAACGGTAGTGGGATGCATGTGTGTTTTAAAACGGTTGTGAGATGCATGTGTGTTTAAAAACGGTGGTGGGATGCATGTGTGTTTAAAAACGCTAGTGGGATGTATGTGTGTCTATAAACGGTAGTGGAATGCGTGTTTGTTTCAGGTTGATCACGTGACACTGTAGTGATTTGTAGGTGCAATTTCAAAGTAAGAATAAATCGTTTTGGACCCCCATTTTCAGGTGTTATGTCACATGTAGTGGGTTTCATGTGTGAACAAGTGTGTGTGTGTGTGTGTGTGTGTGTGCGTGTGTGTGTCTGTGTGGGTGGGTGTGCGTGTGTTTGTGTGTGTGTGTGTGTGTGTGTGTGTGTGTGTGTGTGTGTGTGTTTGTGCGTTGGTATACCCTACTCACCGGGGTAGGTCATAGAAGTACACAACCACTGACCGAGGTACCAAAAACTACCGAGGTATTTTTTCCATTACCTCGGTGTGTTTACCTCTAAAGTAGCGCAGAATGCTCGTCTATGTTTATATCTTTAAAAATGTACGATACCTCGGTGTGTCGATTTTGGGAGTGTAAGGGTGCTGTGTGTGACCCCACACACACTCGTCCCGATATTCTACTTAAACTCAGGCGTGCGCATGCGCAGTATATCAGAAAATGCACACAGCAAGTGGCAGGGTCCCCACTTCATGAGGTATGTACTTTTATTGTGATTTTGATCATGGAAACACATGAATGTGTAGCAATTGCTGATGTAAAATATGTTAATGAGTTCGAACAGCTTCGCTTCTTTGCATACACGAATGAATTACAATTCTTGCCAAAGGTTTAAAGCTATGGTTTGAAGACGTTTCGAATGAGCTACATGAATGTATATAAATAAAGATATCAATCGTTTTCCACAGTTTTAAAGGCTATTGCCACCTATAACCATTAACGACCTGCTTAACACTTGTAACAAATCCCAATATAATGTTTATGTGATACGAACTATTTCAAGTTTAAACGAGTTGCTTTTTAGATTATAAAGTGAAATTTTACCCATACCCGACTCGAAATAACAGTTAAATATTCTTGAACTGTCTCCGTGAGTAACCACAATATAGGACTCAGTTGTGATATTGAAGGATAATGACAAACAAGTTTACTCCTCGTTTCTAGAGCTCTGGGCAACAAACGGGTTAAGTAATTTATCTAGAAAACTTATTAAACACATGAGATACACAAAGCTGATGTCTTTGTCTCCTATTAAATTCCTCCGTTTGTCAACAATGTGTTTACTGCGTGTCCCATACCGATGTTGCTGTGTATCCCATACCGATGTTGCTGTGTGTCCCATACCGATGTTGATGTGTGTCCCATACCGAGGTTGAGGGTGTCCCATATTGAGGTTGTTACCTCGGTGTGTTTACCTTGTACTGGTTTGCAAACAATTATACTACCCCAATTTGCTTATGATAAATGACATTCAGGACCAATTCTTTATGCCATTACATTTGTCTTATATTTGAAACATGTCGAATGAGCATAGACCTCGGTGTGTTTGTGTGGAATTATATACCTCAGTGTGTTGGGTATACCAGTATGTGTGTGTGTGGGGGGGGGGGGGGGGGGGGGTTGGGGGGTGTATGTGTGCGCATGCGTGCGTGGGTGTGTGTGATTGTGAGTGTATGCGTGCGCATGCGTGCGTGGGTGCGTGTGATTTTAACAGTCGTCAGCCGCATAGGGTGTCACATTACATGTTGTCTTCGTGGACAATGTTTGAGGGAAAGCTTTCAGGATATTTTGCACATTGCCATTTTCAATCATCGGTTGCTATTGCATTTATTGCAGTAAGAACTTCTAGAACTTTAGCCCATTTAGTTGCTTGTGGTTCCGTCGTCTGCTGCATAAACGTTTTTGTCTTTGTCATATCACTAGTTATACCATTTGTAAATGGCCAATTTTATCTGGATCTATACTGTTCAGGAATGCGAACGCCGTTCAAATAGGCTCAAATGCGGAAAGCAATCTTGATTACCCAATTCTTCAAATATATCATTTACGATATGTATGTGCTTTGTACAAATATAAATGAGCCAGTCCACGACAAAACCTGTTTTAGTGACATAACGTATGACGTTTGGAATTCCTAATTTTATGACGTCACATTTTTCGTCAACATCGCTTTACCGTAAACAGTATTATCTTGAATTTAATTTCCAAAGTTTCAACAGTGTTTAATAGATGCAAATACTGGATTTCATTCGTAATGGATTCTGAATTGGAGGTAAGATCACTTATGTATCTTTTATTAACCCACATAACAAATGAATATGATTTATTTTGAAGACAACATTGAAAACACGACGATTGCCCTTGGCGGGCTGTTTAAAACAAAAATGACTTCGAACAAGAATCCTCATAAAATTTATAATTTTTAGGACAGATGTACACAACGCACTTTATTATACACATTTAAGTACTAGACAGGTCTAGCGTAAATCTCCTAAGATATAAGGCCGCTTGCAAAGAATATGAAGGATTTTAATGTCCGAGCAGATCAAACCGTTTAAATTATTTATAGATCTACAGTACAAAAAATGCATCTTAGGCCTACTTTCAAAATATAGATATTGAATTTTACATAAAATGTCTCTTTAAATATGTTTCATGTAAACATGTGGGGTCAAAAGATAAATATCTGTATCTAATCTAGGATGTTTTATGCTACACTATTAAATTATTATAATAAAACTAAATAATACTCTATGCAGCAACGAATGCGGAATGGCCCAGTTTGGTAGAGTGAAAGCCACACTATTGCGTATGATAGAAACGTATTAGTTGCGTATGAAAATTCATAAATTAATTAATTAATCATACGCTAGTTGTACGTTATGTATACGTTACTCAATCATCAGGTATATGCCAAGATGTCTATATACGTTGCAGATACGTCAGACATATGTTACAGATCTCACAAAAAGAGGAAAAAGTGTCTTCCTCATGTAAAAATTGCCACACATAGAGACGATGTTTGTTAACTATGAAGTTATGGACTCAATATCAAAAAAAGAAAAACTTCAAAGCTCAGATGCTTTAAGGGATCATGTAATGACTGCTCAGAAAGAGAGAGATTTATACAATAACTTTGTTAAACGAGCCAAAGAAACAAATGCCCTCCCTCCTGCAGAAAGATTAACCACTATACTTTTGATTTTTCACAAATGGTTTCCATATACGCAAATACGCATCTAGGGTAATAAAATGAACACACCACATATTTTCATTATAATCATCAATTTCAATCTGTTAAGTACCCCCTTTCTTTTACCCCCAGGCCCTAGTAAATAATGGTAGGTTGTATTTTTTTGCTTCTCTTTAAAGATTCAAAGTAGCTACGGTATTGCAATTTATATAGTAAATACATTAAAATTACAACAAAACAATACTTGCATTTTTACTAGATAGCGAGAATGATATTTTCAACAATTTTGATATGTGCTATCGTGAGAATTTGTCAGTAACGCAACATGTACAAATTTCGTGAATCAATGAGTAGTGGCGGGTTGATATTTATTCATGCGAGGTATATATTCAATTCGAGCAGTGAGCCATGACGTAAGGTTATGGACTGTTCTACTATCCAAAATAGGGATGAGCATAACAATATGCGCCCGTTTTGATTATAAGTAAAATCCTGACACACCACCAGTTCGAAGGCAAAGTTGGCGGTTTAACAAGAGCGTTCAACTCGTAATGCTAAGGTCCTGAGTTCGAGTCATAATGGATTACATGTACATATTTTTATTTTATGTTTTTTATGTTGTTTCTACGTAATTATTAATCACGCAATGTCCTTAACTTTCGTGATTTTATATTTACCTGCAAAGGTATAAATGTGGCATACAAAAGTAGAACGACGTATTATAGCATACACAGCCATGCAGTCGAAGTCGTATTATAGCGATGATGATGATTATGATGGTGGTGATGATATATTATTATCACTATTTCTGTCAAGGTTTTTAATAATCTTTATGTAATATAGTTATAATGAATACCAAAATGATGAAAACAATGAAATCTAAAAATAAAACAAACAAATAAAATAAAAATAACTTGAATAAATATATGCATACATACAAATAGATCAAAGCTAAGATACTATTATCATACTTTTGAGTTTAAACCAATATGTATTCATATATTTAACTTTACCAAGGCGTTCCGAATTCCAAACAACATTTCTGGGAGATTATACAAATTTTGAGTATAATTGGGGCGGGCCACGGTAGTAACGTCAATCTGACGTCGCCGTTTGGAGGGAAATGAGAAGGTTTGAAAACGTGAATACATATTTTAACAACTGTTATATCAACTCAATTGTTGCATCAACTTCCCCAGACGCCATTGCTTAAAGACATTCCGTAGCATTTGTTCACCGAAATGTCTAACATGTTATGTGTAACACATGACAATTATTATCGGGGAAAAAACGACACCCAAACTGTTCCTTTCAACGTCAGAACTGGCTCCTTTGCAAGTAACAAATTCATTTGACTTCATTTTTACCTGACGTTCCTGCACGTCGCTTAACAACTTTACTATGTTGATGGTTATTATGGAACAACAACATTAAACTTTAATATTTAGTACAACAAACAACAAATTAATGTCATGCACATTTTCGGTATCTTCTGTTTGTGTATATTTGAAATATACACAGCTTAAACTGGTACTTTCTTGTAACATTACGCTGTGGCCCGCCTATACCTCAACTAGTTTCTATGACAACGATTTATAAATAAACTTATGACAATATTAGAAATATTAATTCGCCGTAAGGTAGAGCAAAAAACAAATATACATATGGTAAAGTTTTATTACTTTTTGATTACCCCTCGTATAATAATATATAAACAGATTTCCAAGTATGATTAGCCTGTATCCTGTTTTACGTCTATTTATATACTGTATCATTTGCAATAAAATAACTATTCGGGAAGAAATAAATTAAAATATCCATTTTTAGTAGAGAGTAGATTTCATTATACCATAAAGTTGATGATAAAGGTTGTCAATTTTAATTCCGCTGACTGCGTTTCAGCTAAAATATCGCAATGTGCGTTCCGACGCGGGACATCGGTAAAAAGGCATTCTGATTTACAAAAAATCGGCTCCACAGATTTTATTGAAATTCTGGTAATTTATAAAAGTATGCATTTAAAGTTAAAAAAATCGGGTATTTGTATCTGAATCGTCATAGCTGATACGTTAAATTTATATTATAATACAGGTAACTTTATTTTCTATAATTCGATGCTTTTGGTTTTTCAAAGAAGACAGTAGTAGCGATTTCTTTGACGTCGGTTTTTTTTTTCGTTTTCTTATGACAGTTGGTATGTATATATCGTTATTAAGAGATTATATGTAGGACTATTTGGCTAATTTTGGTATCATTATGAAGGTAAAAGGTTGATATTTTAGGAAATACAAAAAACTGAAAAAATATATTTTTGTCACTAATACAGGTTTTGTCGTGGACTGGCTCAAATATAATAACATAGTGTTTACACCAAATGAAGAATGTCAAGGACGTTCGGAAATCGGTGGGCTAAAAAGATGTTTGTGAGATCTACCATCTTGTAACCTCCAGTTGTTTTCACTTAACCCTTTCCCTTCTACCTATTCGATAGCTTACTGGTTAAGATATTCGATTCGGGAGTGGCAGGTCTAAGGTTCGAAACCAAGTGGTGACAGTCGGGTCCGTTCTGGAAGGGTCGGTTTGGTAGCCGCCGACTAGTTACAAAATGGTACCAAAAGCCTGTCTGCGCGGTGCCTGGAAAAATTAAGACACGGGAAGTTAAAATGTTCAGGACAAAGGTATCTCATAATTCGAAAATGACTGGACTTTTTTTTCAAGCAGGCTTTTCCAGTAATCTTGTGCTTGATTGATGACTAGTTCAAATTCAGTATGATGATGTTTTTCCTTTTTATTCTGATTTGCAAATGTTTTAAACGTCTGATAAATCAGCGGGAATGTCGCTAAAAAGAAACACGTTTCATACGTTTGGAGATAACACTTTTGCAAATGGAGGAAATGTTCAATCCAAGCAATTTCTCCTCTCTCACCAACTTCCAAATGTTTCCCGAACTTAAAAAGTCGTCTACTGAAGACACGCTTGAAGTAAAATAAGCCCTATGTAATAAGTAAGACGAAAAGTACGTACGTATTTACCTAGAAACCAATGAATACCGTAAAAAACAACGACTTGCTTCTAAGAAAAAATAATCATTTCACATTTATCATTCTCATGAACCTACCTTCAATAAACGGTTTCTACGAAAAGAACTGCAGCTAATAAGGATAATGATACAGGTGCAATATGCCCAAAAAGCCAACCCAGCGATTTTTTTTTTTAAATTTAGGTTTTCTATGAAAACAATTACAGTTAATACGAATAATGACAAAGGTTTAATAGGCAAAATTAGTGTAAGGTGCATATAATGCGCGCCACTGTAAAAGATACTTCGACGGGCCCTCCTGACGAAACCACATCAATCCTCAACAAAGGTTCAGATCAGCCTGTGTACACACAAACAGATACGTTACGTTCGAAACACACAATCGACGGAATTTACGCTAACTTTATAAGATTGAACCTGATTACCGAACTT
>JASEVX010000001.1:70379397-70404397 GCA_031761405.1 Serripes groenlandicus
CCTTTCGGGAGGCAATCCTTATACATGTTTCTATATATAAATATTGCCATCTATACCCCCCTAAACATATTTGTTTAGTAATTATAAAACTGTTTATATTCTTGCTGACTCACCCAGTCAAGAAATGTACGACAAATATATCGCATTAAGTATAGATAAAGCAAATACACAAATACATGTATGACAAAGTATTGTTAACTGGAATTCAAAGATGTAGAAAACTTGCTGGCTCACCCAGTCAAGCAATTGAGTTAAGAAAGATATTATTAGAAAGATAGTGAAATCTAAATTGAAGTGCTGACTATCTTGCTGGCTCACCCAGTCAAGACAATAAAACACTTCACATAGAACATGCTGTCTCACACAGTCATATTACACAATTGGGAGGCAATGTTGCAGTATTATTTTGTACTTAACATCGAATGTGGCCGAATGTACTTGTGGAAAGCAGAAGATTTCCATCGCCCTAATTGTTTAATTTGAGAAATAGTGAAGTTTTGGGCATGTGCTTGAGTTGCACCCCCAATTCGGAATGAATGAGTCGTATAAATTTTTGGGTTCAGATTAAGTTTGGTCAAAATTTGCTTTAAGATAGATCTGAAGTAGGAGGCAGAGACCGGTTGTCCACAAGAAAAACGAAACAGTGGCCCCTTGCGGTTTCTGTTTAAAGAGCAATATTTTGCTAAAAGTCTAACTGGACATATGTTCTTGCAGGCATTTTTTCTAAGAACTAAAGTTGCAGATTGGCCATTTGAGTGTTTGAAATTAGTAAAAGTCAGGGTAGCGGACTGAACCTTCCCTTTGTTGTAAGAAAAAAGGACATTTTGTCTTTGAAGTGTGTTAGCGGAGCCCGTTCTAGTTATGGCCATTTCACCTACCCGTAGCAATGCGAAAAACGCAAGAGAGAACATACATTTGATAAGTAATTCAATAGCAGGGGATTTGACAATATTTTGAAGCTGTAGCATGAATTGAGACAGCAAAGCCAGTGTGATAGGACATCGCTTGTCCTGTACTTGGAAAGGGCCGAGACCATTGAGGTGATGGAAGCCGGTTTGAGCCCTTCTAAATCCGTTGTAGCTATGAATTGCGATAGCTTACAAACAGGAATTGGGAGCAACTTGTCGTTAGGATAGTGAGAAAAATGATTTTTTTTGTAGCGTCGGAATGCATTTTTGTAACTGAATTTTGTGGACTCGGCTAAGGATTGACTTAGCAGTTTATGTACAGAAATGTTTAAAGCAATTTTAGTATATGAATTGGGATTTCTGTGGCTTTAACATCCATATGTGGAGCCAGATCTTTGAACCTGTTGACCTGTAAACGGGAAAGTAAGTCTGGTAAAACATTTGCTTTCCCCGGTATGTGTACACTCTTAATTAAAACATTCTGTGACATGCAACTTAGTATTAGTCGACGTACTAGACACATAATATGTTTGTCTTTGGATGATTGCTTATTTATGATGTGTACCACTGCTTCGTTGTCGGAGTGAAAGATCAGACATTGATTTCTGAGAAGAGGGCCCCAAATTTCTAAAGCTAACACAATAGGGAATAATTCTTTAAGGGTGATTTGAAAGTGTTTCAGACCCTCCGGCCAAGTGCCACTAAACCAATGTGTTTTGAAAATTGCCCCGAAACCCTGAGATCCAGATGCATCTGTGAAAAGATGCAATGTTTTATCCGTGACCCACCGGTATTAAAGCAGTAGTTGTCGTCCATTGAAGTGTTCTATAAAACATTGCCAGGCTTTTATATCCCGTCTACTGTCTGAATTAAGGGTGATGAAATGAGAGGGTTTGGTAACTTTTTTAGTAAGATCAGTTAAACGTCTCATGAAAGTGCGACCGGGTACCACCACGTTGCAACAGAAGTTTAAAAGACCTAAAAGGGACTGAAGAGCATTGAGTGGGATTTTACGTTTTGTGGTGTAGTGAGTTAATAGAGCCCTAAGTTTCTCCAACTTCTCAAGTGGAAGCCTTGCTTCCATGGTAATGGAATCTAATTCTAAACCCATAAATGTGATGATTTGCCGTGCGGATTCAGTTTTTTCCTGTTTGATAGGCACCCCAGTGTCTTCGCATAGAGAAATGAATTTGGACAGTTGTGATTGACAAGTTTCTTCTGTAAAACCCATAAATAGGAAGTCGTCTAGAATATGAATCATGTGGGAAATACCCAAATTTTTCTGGGCTATCCATTGCAAAGCCGAGCTGAAGCTTTCAAAAATAGCACAGCTACTACTACAACCCATTGGAAGACATGAATCATAGTAATATTGACCCCCCCCCCCCCCCCCCCCCCCCCCCAATATACGCCTAATAGTGATGGTCGTTTTTATGGATAGGTATGAGCCGAAAGGCGTTGTCTATGTCGGTTTTAGCCATGAAAGCCCCTTTTCCTAAATAACGTAATAAAGAGGCAGCATCATCGAATGATGTATAGGATACAGTAGCTAGATCTGGAGCAATGAAATCGTTTATTGATTTGCCCTTAGGGTAACTTAAATGTTGGATAAGACGAATTTGCCCCGGAGTTTTCTTAGGGACAACTCCAATTGGACTGATGTGTAAATTTGGAAAAGGACTATCTTGAAATGGGCCTTTGATTCGTGAAAAAGATACTTCTGCTTGTATCTTTTTATGTACTTCTTCGGGCTTTTCGGATGCAGATTTTAAATTATTAGACTGACGATATTGTCTGGGTCCCGTGTAACCAATGTGGAACCCATATTGGAAACCTTCAATTAAGTAAAGTGCGTCTATATAGCCTATTAAATATTCGGCTAGAATTTTAAGTGTGATGGGAGTAATAGGTAGAAAAGAACTATTTCTTAGGTCGGTTAGAAGGAGTTGATTGAGGGTGGGTTTGAAGGGAGTTGATGGAAAGGCCTTGTTCTTTTGTGGCGAAGGAACAGTCTGAAGCTGCGTGGTTTCCTCTACAGAAACCGCAGACATGAGGATGGGGACATCTGGAGAAATTGCACTGTTTACGTCTGTTGTAAGTCCAACAGGTGTTGTCAAGAAATGCCTTGTATTTCTGTTAACGATTGTAGGGTTTTTGTGGACCTTTAGCTTGACCTGTCCGAAAGGACTGAAAGTTGGAGGGTTGGACTGGGGTTGAAAGGTAGAGGCCATCAACCAAAATTCGGTATGTAGCCTGTCCTAAGGAAAAGCTTGTTGCTCTCTGAGCAGCCGAAACTGGGTGTCATAATATGACCAAGCTAGTCCTTTAGACCTTGCTGCCAGATCCCTCACGATTTCCGCATACTTCATGAGGGCTAGCGCTTCTGTGGGGAATTTTTCCGTGTAAAAGTGAATCTAATGAAAGCTGATGTCCAGCTGTCTATAGTGGCAATGGTCTTTTGCCTTTTAGTGGGGACCACATTGATGTTGGAGAATTTGTCAACTTGGAGGGAGAATTGGGCCGTTGATGAATGATTCGCAGAAGGAAGTAATAGGGCAAAGCCCACGAATTTGTTGCACCAGATCTTTTTTCGCAGAGACTTGTTAATCTGTGCAGAAACAGAGGTTGATATTGGTTCGTGGAACTGAGCCACATTACCTCCCACTATATCCTGAAGGTGACTTGACACAGCTGTGTCAAAACAGTCCTCGTCATCTGAGGATTCATTTGTCGTGGAATGTTCATCCGCGATTTCTTCCTCTGATGAGGAGTCTGAACTTGCTAGACCGTCCGGCTGTAATAATAGATTCCTCACAACTACTGGTTCCTCCGCCATTGTGGTTTGAGTTGTTGTGGCCCGTTTTGAGCGTGTTTGTGTTTTCCCCGCCGTCTTTTTGACACGTTTAGCCTGGGGTGGTATTATCACTGGGCTCACTGCCGAACTTGTTTGCGTGCCACTTGTAGCAGGGCAACACGGGCATTTTGACGCCGTTTCCATTGACTTGCGCTTTGGCTTCATCTGGAATAATGTACAGAAGTGTAGATAACTTGCATCCTGACAAGTTTTCCCGACCCCAACTGATTGAAAACATTAAATTTGTAACTTGAATGTTTGTAACATTTGAGGCAGTATCCTACTACTTTCCTGTTCAAGAGGAATATACTCTCAGACATAAGTAGAAGTATCATGAGGTTAAGCTCCTGGCAGAGCAAAACACTTAATCAGTCAAGTCTGGCTGAACGAGATACAAAGTAGAATGCAGACGTATTATATAAGAATTTGCGAAGCATAAGTATGTAAAACCTGAAATCCCCGTGATAATCCTGTCAATTCATTTTACGTGTCTAATTCACAGAACGGATGAACTGGAATAACTTGTGTGTAGCCTCGAGTGTAAGCCTCCTAGCAAGAGGTCATAGGGGATTGTAACATGATAGGCACATACAGGAATCGCAAACCCAAAAGGTGTTTACGCTCACTGTTATCGTTCCTATAAACAGACAGGAATCGCAAACCCAAAAGGTGATTACGCTCACTGTTATTCCTCCTATAAACCGACAGGAATCGCAAACCCAACTGGTGATTACGCTCACTGTTACCACTCCAATAAACCTACAGACAGGAAAGGCCTATAATTGGCGTCAACTGTTCTACGCCCATTTATTAGGACTACTGCTCAACATGCAGAGCTAACAGGAATCACAAATATATGCTCACTGTTATCATAAAATGTGACCCCATGAACAGAAATAAACAGGAATCATATTTAATACGCCAATATGCTCACAGTTCACTAACTTGGAGGTCACAAGGTTGAAAGTTCAAATATGCGCTGCTGTAAACCGGAACAATTCAATATATCAAATATGTTCACTGTAACGAACTTGGGAAGTTGAGTCTAATCAATATCAAAACAAGCATATATTGAACAGGTAACTGAATATGAATTAAGCTAACTGATGATAATGAATCGTGCTAGAATCATCTGCATGACTTGAAGCAACCGGGAATCTTAACATTAATTAAGCTCACCGTTGCTAAAGAATCGAGCTAAAAATGCTGCGTAACTTTGGATGTAATTAAATATCTCAAATAAAACTGATCGTAATCTTATAAATATACATAACTTTGGACTAAACTCCTGACTTCAGAACAGCTACCACTGCGGCCCGGATATTGAAATATAGTCGTTCTTGACCTCTGGGTGAAAGATGTACTCCATCAGGTGACAGTGTCCTCATCCTAGCGGAGTTGGGCCAAAACCCGTTGCAGCGCCATAATTTTGCTCGACTGTCCGGGAGGGAGGTCAGTTTGTTGGACAGCAGGATGTTTAGCTTGTCGACTCGTGCATTGAACCAAACTGGATCTAGCGGCCATTTAGACGTACGGGACGATTGTTGACGGTGAAAAATCGGCATAACGATGACACAACGAACCTGCGTAGATGCATAGAGAGTGTTTACCAAGTCAATGACTGAGTTTGCCACTCATTCAGGAGTGTTTGTTTGCCCATATATGTCGTTAGTCCCAATTAAAAGTATCACGTAATCCGGTTCAAAGTCACTGATACATTCCACATTCCGTAATAAAGTATCCACTGTAGCGCCCGGGAAACCCGAATATTGAACCATGGTTTGAGAGTTTAATTGTAAGTTAAATCGAAACTTGGAACTCGAGCAAATAAACTGTTTTAAACGCTTCACGCACGAATGTCCAAAGATCTGAATTTTGCACACAGGAGATGGAACGTCGGCCATGATGGATGTCCAAATAGGTCACAACCGAACTTTACACGATCACCCAGATTAAACGGTCTGTACCGGAATTCCGCAGTGGTAACTGTCACAGATACAGGTTATAAGTCCTTTTAACATTGAATTACAAGAGAAAGTTGATGCAATGCATCAATGTCGCCGGATATCCATAGTGCAGTTATGCATAACACTAACATTATAGTAGTTGAATAAACAGTTATCAACTGAGGGGCATATTGGAACATCAGGGGTGGGGTCAAGTGAAAATGTATCATAACTTGCATTGTTTTGTCAATGAAGTGAATGATAATTGAAGCCTTTCATTGTTTATGATCAATCTCCATTCCAAAGTAGGTTGACTAGACACACAATCAACTAATTATTGATCATAAACAGTAATGGAAATGAGAAATCTTGCCAATCATTAGTCTTAGTATGTATACAGTGCTTTCATTAAGGAATAATTATAAGATTTGTGAATTTCACATACACTTTTCAAGATGTTTGTCAGAATATTTGAATTTAATTTTTTTTCAATAAAACCACAAAACAGACAATTTAGGATTTGCATGCAATAGCACATCATTTTACCTTTCCTCTATTAAAGTCAACAGTGGACACCTTTGCAGCAATATACTTTTAAAACAATGAGTTAAGGGTTAAATCGCTGAGTTTTCTCTTTTTCTCAAAATGATATTAGCTTGGCATCCTAATTATATCATACTTTAACAAATGTTGAAATGTAGTCCAATATTTATAAATTAGACCACATTCGAAATATAATATCAACTAAACAGTTAAATCTCATTGAAATTGTTGTATAATTTAAACTTAATTTCGAACATAAACTGAGCCCTACAACATGTTAATTTATTTTAATTCTTTCCTTCCTTTTTTATAATGAAAATAACAAAACTATTCATGTTTTAAAATAATATTATGATGAGCGCCCTTGTGTCAATGATCCATATCACTATGCAGATCGGAAGCAATATGCCTTTAGGGAATTAAATGACACATTTAAAATTGTCAAGGACGAAATAATTTTGTACGAAAGACCCGATTCTTTCTTATTCGCAGAGGTGTCGTTCTTGAAACTCTCTTTAGTCTTTATAGGCAGAGAGTGTTCGTTCAAAGTAATTTTTCTATTAAAACTAGTTTTTATCTCGGTTTGTTCTTTTCTTCATTTGTTTCGAACCAAATAAACATTTTAAATCATCTACGATTTACTATTTGTAAGTGAGTGTAAAGAGACAACTCTCTGCAAAGGAGATTGATCTACGCAGTTGGTATTCGCGAGTCACGCTTCAAGCAGGTGCGCGTATGTAAACAAATTAGACTGCGACGTAAAGGTTTGTAGTTATCGCCTTTTGAGTACATGTAGTATATAGTGTAAAAATAAAGTATTCCAGTCTAGCTAATAGGGACTGTTTTGTCTTCGTAAATAAAACAACAAAACATAAATGTGAGTCAAAATAAAGAAACTGAAAATACCTAAAACATCGGAATATTTATTTCATTTTAGATGTGTCATTACTTAGTGTTTTTAAACAAACACAATTGTAATATGTTCAAGACATCTAAATGTGTTTCTTTCTAATAATAATTCCTCCTCCCATGTGATTTCCGAAAACCTATTAAAAATAGAAGGCGCGGGCTTCTGCCCGGCGACTAATGAAAATATTTACGTTTGTTTTTTCCAAATCGACGGTTAAATTAATAATTATTTATCTTCGTTAGACAAAGGAACTGCGTCGATAGAAATATTCCACGCACTTTACATGGCACTCATAAATATTCGTGACGTTTTGTATATAGATGGATATTCTTTATTTAGTAACATAAGCTTAACCTAGTTTATAGTTGCATACACATAAGCGCACTGAACACGCACATATGAGCCGTTACACGAGAAAACCAAAATTATGGACTCTGCGTAATGTATCCTTCAAGATCAGCTTGCGTTGTCCTCGCAGACTAATCCGGGCCGACAAATTCCATCTCGGGGGATAGATGTATAGAGAAAAGATTCCTGAAACAGAAAATCCATTGGAGGCGAAAATTGTCTGTCCGGGTTAGCCTGCGCGGCATACTTTAAGCTGATTCGGGTCGATGATTTACGTTTACAACGTTGGTTTTCTCGCGGGACGGCTCATATATACGAGTGCGAACAAGCCATATATAGTTGACATTGCTTTGAAACCTACAACACCTCTTCACCATCATTATCTCCATCAACATACAAGAGTACATAACCCTTTCAAGGCTTTTGTAAGAATAATGGCCCTTTTTCGACTTATAATTTGGTTAAGTATGTTGTACCAATTCATTACAGATATTGCATTGAAACTTACAAAACTCTTTCACAATCATTATCTCCAGCAACAGACAAGAGTACATAACTCTGTCCATGTTTTTGTAAGAATTATGGCCCTTTTTCGACTTAGAATTTGGGTTAAGTTTTTCGTACCACCCGACTTGTTTTCAAAACCATTAGAGATATAGATTTTACACTTACAATCTTTTTTAACCATTATTAACTCCACCAACAGACAATAGTACATACAGTTAAGAACATCATGAAATTGACAATCTGAGCGGAACGTGATTAGATCGTTAGCGTGATTGGAACAAAGTTGGAACGCTTTATGAGCGGAACGGAATTTTGCGCTCTGAACGAAACAATCATAATGATTGCAAAGATCCAATCGTTCGCTCATTGAACGGTTGCAACAACTATCCGATAATTATTTTACGAAACTATTTTATTAAAAGTCATATGTGTATACTAAACTTTTGTTTTATAAGACACTAAAGTATCCGATTGAATTAGAATGTAACAACATTTTCGTAATACGATTTGCTACTAAAGATTGTGCTGAAAAACCTCTAGATCGTTTGTTGATATTTAGGGTTAAGTAAAAAAAAATATAAACGAAACGAAATTAATTTAAGCCAATCAAATCGTTGAACGGATTTTGATCGAAAAAAAGCGTTCCGAGTGAGCGTAAAAAAGCGCTCAATCTGAACGGAACGGAAAAAAGCAATCACAATGTTATGAATGAGTTAACGCTTTGAGAGCGGAATGGAACGTGAGCGGAGCTGAACGGAACGGAACGGAGCGGAGCGTGAACGGTAAAATTGTCATTTTCAAGATGTTTTTAACTGTAACTCTGTCAAGTTTTCTTTAAGAATTATGGCCCTTTATCGATTTAGAATATTTGTAAAGTTATTCATACCAAATCAATTTTTTACAAATCAATTAGAGATATAGCTTAAACACTTACAAACATCTTTTAACCATCATTAACTCCACCATCAGTCAAGAGTGCATAATTCAGAAAAGGTTTTTGTAAGAATTATGACCCTTTTTCGAATTATAAAGTACTCTGCTTATAAATAATATGATAAAGTACTTGGTTATGTTTTCTGTACCACCCAACAAAGTTTTGTTTCATTGGCAATAACAAAAAAGTCGAGCGCGCTGTCCTCAGACAGCCCTTGTTATAGTAATTTGTCACTTTTTTGTGTAGCATGTGTAGCTAATTGTCTTGTTTCGCATCCATGTCAAATAATACAAATGTATGACTTCCATTCTGTATCTTGTCGTGTGGATGCCTTCGCTGATTTTGATGTAACATTAGTTGCAAATATTGTATGGTTGGTATAACTACAGTATGAATCTTATCTAACTTGTCGAGCTGTGATAGATCGATCTGTAACGACGGGGGCTATCGGTTAAGGGGCAATGAATTTGGACCTCGGAACGGTCATTACTTATTGTTGATTGAAGTCGATGTGCCTAGCGTCATTTGTGTTCCATCAATTGAATAAATACCGTAACAAACGGTGGAAGGAAGCCATTTGCCGTAGAAGAATATTGTTAGGAGTGCTGGTGCGAAACAGGTCAGGTACTATTTGGTTACTTAAACTAATCGCCGTGGAAACGACGTTAACATCGTCTTAATCCTTTCCGAATAATACAACAAATTCTAAGCATAATAGTCTATTTTTTTAACAAAACTATTGGAAATCTGTGTAAATGAAAATGTAGTTATAATAATCTTCTTTTGCCACAATGTCTGCTGTAGATGTGTCAAGATACGTCGACAAGTGGAAAATGGTTAACTGATATTCTGATAGTATTAATTGTTCCATTCCGACCAGGTATCCGTAAAGCAACCGGAAGAACATTGGTTCTTCTTTGGGACTGGTGCAGCAATGATGGATATCGATCAGAATGCCACCGGTCTGGTGTATGGGTACAATAATGTCACCAATCAAACTATGATTTGGCATCCTAATGAGTTTCGGACACAATACATTGTCAAAGTGGAATCAAGTCATGAAAATACCGTGTTTCAAGACACTTCTGCAGATGTAGACGTGTGCTTCTGGAAAAGCCAGGTCAGAGAGAAATGTATGTAGATTTGAAATATCCGGATTCGTTCTAATGCCACGCGGGTCATGAAGGAGTGTCATTAGACAAGGCACATTTCCTAGCCTAGTACTGGTTTGTTTACACAGGGATCATGAATAAAATGAACTGGCGCCATGATATAATTGAAATCATGTTGAAAACGTCGTCAAGTCCCAATGGAAGAATAAAAATCGTTAAGAAAACGTGTCTGAATGTTATGTGACGTCCTCATAAATTGTGTTTATCTATACCTAAACCTGCATGCCCAGATAACACAAACTGTGGCGTTTCTAACCAGAAAAGAAGCAAATACTTACATGGTGTCATCTTGTTGCAGTATTAATGTGTTCATATCGGTTGAAAGTACAACTGTAGAAGCATGTATCTGAGTTTTCATTTGCGTAATCGGAAAATAATCCCGTGCCACCCTAAATAGCACTGATGATCACCTTCTTCATCACAGTATATAACAGACATTATTAACTTTGCTATTTTAAAAAATATGTACATAGTACTATTATTAGAAACGAGCTTTTTCGAAAACAAATCATGCGCCTGTGATTAGAATGCATGGATACATTGACTAGTCTTGGTCTGTATTCGTAATAAAATTCTGAAAATAGAATTTACTGCTTTGTGGTTTAATTATGACATTTACATGTTTTGGGTATAGCAATAACTCAGGCATTTATACATTTTTATCATTTTTGATACGGCCTCTTGTTGGAATCACAATTGTGTATCAGTAGTTCAGAATTTTGTAGGTATTTTATCAGCTCCAAAAAATGGCATTAAATTAATATCATGGAACTGTTTTAGTAAGAGCTTGCTATAAAATTTCTTCCAGCGACAACTGAAACAACAGTAACAACATCAACTGCTACTGCCTTGACAACAATTAGCGACGGAATAACAGCAACAACAGGAAATACACAAAGTGCGGATGATGTAAACCAAGATAGAACATCATCTACCAATACAGCGGTCACTCTTGATGCAGACCCATCTACTGGAAGTATAACGACGTCTACGAGTAAGATAACAACATCGACTATTGACATGGCACCATCCACAACGACTGAGCCATCTGGCGTATCGTCGATTATCGCCGATGTCCAATCGACCGGATGTAATGAATCATCAAACACGGCCACCTTGTCGACACACATGAAATACTCTCTTTTTATCTTAGGAACTCATTTTGACCTTTCATATTTTGGAAAGAACGTGCTCGTCGATGTATCTAATGTAAGAAACAACTACCTGCTGTTTACCTGTACACAAGGTTACCTGTCTTACTCTGGTGACTTCAACCGCACGTTCCATGTTGAAAACCGTTCTTTGTCCGCCCAAACCCATGTGTGCAAAGGTATCACGTTACTTTATCATGTTTTGTCAAAACTTCATAAGGTGTGTTTAAATGCAAATATTGTTCTAAATATTACATATTTAAATATACCGAAACGGATCTTGGTATATGTGTAAGTAAGATGTCTGATTCAGTAAATAACAATGCCCTAATTCAACCAACGATACTTAGAGGAGAGTAATACTTCAGTTCTTACCAGCGTATTGCCTAATTATTGGTTCCCTTATAAGGGTGCCTAAATATTTAATTTCTTGACATGTTGTTGGTCAGTAAATATTTATGTCACCATAGTCATGTATGTTTTCCGAATGAAATTGAGTTGGGTTGATCTGAGTTATATAACATGAATGCTGGAAGTGTTCCATCTTTAATTAAGATTTTAAGAATAACAATACGCTAAGTATGGTTGGTGGAATTCGAGCCTGGGTGGCTAATACGTAAGGAGCCTGGGTCTTCTACTCTCGCGAGTACTGTTACGATAATCGAATACATTTGAAACATGTAGATAAAGTCAGGCGATATTGTTAGCCATTAACCATGAGTAATGGCATCTTAAAAAGCAAATATGCGGTGCGCCAGAAACAACAACATTAGCGATAGTATAATAGCTATGGGGATTGAGCTGCCGGCGTATCCATCATAAAGGTTACAAATGGATACTATTTAAAAAAGATTGCAAATATTTTACGGTTGTATTTTGTAAAACGCCTCTCAAATGGTAGGTATACCATGTATCTAACACTGTTTTGATAAATTGATTGATTGTTTGGTGTTTTACGCCGCTTTCAACATTTTTTTTAGTTATATCACGGCGTGTTTGGTTTAGTTACCAGTATTGCTAGCTCAGCAAACATGAGCGCCAAAGAGGGCAGCCATTACTTCCATTTTTTAAGTTTTTGGTATGACCGGGTAATACTACATACCCTGGTTTTGCGATGATAGGATCTTGATTGTGTAATCGTATATAGTTTTCTTTTTTTTTCTTTTTTCTTTAGAAAGAAACCCACTTCGTACAAACATCGAGATTGAAGAGCGCGTACAAGAAATTGTAAAAAAACTGACTATACCTGTTACGTCGACTGCTAAATACCGTCGATCTCTGCAGAGTGCGCTGGACCGTAGAGCTTCGTCACGTGTCATTGGCATAATATCTGGACTTGTGATTGGTGGTTTTATTGCTTTGATTGTTTTGAACGACATGGTACGGTTCTTCCGGTTTATCTCAAGAAAATAAATAGCTAAACCCAATCGGAACCGTTCCGGTGATAACGTATATGGTCCGTGATTTTCCAATAAGCTAAGATGGCCATACACTGTATTAAACCTTATCCGTAATACAGGTTTATAAAGATTGTACATTGACACTCATTAATTTTCAAACCCTGTTTATAACTGAGTTTTGAAATGTTGTGTTTGGATTTATTTATTAACGTTCCTTTTAAACGCTTAAACCCTTGTCTAGCTAAAGTGCAAATTTAACCATTTCAATGCTGAGTTCTTATTCTAAATTTGAAAGTAACACAGTTTCTGATTATCTTAACCTTATGGTTTAGTAAATCAGAAAGTGCGTTACCTTGTGTATCTATAATTGAAATTAGAATAGTTTTTATAATGAATTGTGATAAGTTATAAGTTTTCTTTGAAGAACATGTATGCCAATACGAGCACCCAGTGATGACTTCCTAGTTCTTACGTTGCATAGTTTAAGGTTCAGACTTCACACTACACACTTCAGACGCCACAGTTCATACCTCCCAGTTCACACTTTACTAATAACGCTTCACACTTCAGCCGTCACAGTTCATACGTCCTAGTTCACAATTTACTGTTCTCACTTCAGACGTCACAGTTCATAAGTTTCAGCTCACCCTTTACTGTTAACACATACATATACTTTATTGGAGGTTTGAAGTATGATGTGTTATGTCTGATACGTGAAGTATGAATTCTGGGCTATTTGAATGTTGTGAATTATGAAGACCACCGGTGTTTCGTATATATACGATTCGGTTCCATCTGCACATGTGTCAACTTTAATCGTGTCCGATATTTCTATCTTGTGAGTGATTCACATCAAAAGCTACGTCAGTAAAAAATAAGGTACATAATGGCCTCAGCACACTGGCATGCATCACACTTACCAAATAGATCATACATAACATACTGACAGTATTTTATTTGAATTGTTTGTTTTCTGAATCCCGGTGCCTCGTCCAAACTATCACATGTCAGGGCGTTTCCTGGGTTAAACCCCATTACTACTGGTCCACTTATACCAATTCCGGGGATATAACCCTCGATCTCTGTGCCCGTCATTTACGGTAAGTGCAAATGTCCCGGATGTGATCGCTGCCACGTTTTGACAAACGCTAGTTCATTAGGAAGATAAGGTATCGTACAGTTAAGCAAACTTATGCATACAAAAGCTTCTGTTTATTCATGCGCCTATATTGGAGTCCGTCAAGGATCTGTACTTGGACCGATCATTTTCGTCTAGTTTACAAACGACTTGCCAGTGTCAAACTTGTCTTAGGCAGCCCCAATCAAAATATGGCTGCTGAACCCAAGTGGCTGCTTAACTCAAGTCATATTTAGAAGGAAAATTTGCTTTGGTTAATCTTCGAGTTGCTGCTTAATACAAGTCGGCTGCTTTACAGAAGTGACCGACATGACAAGTGTGTAGATGACACTAAACTATTCAGGACTATCCAGTGCGAAAGTGTTTTGATTGTTTCATTGGTCCATCTACACAACCATGTGATCATCCTGCAGGTTCTCTTTTGGGGTTTAAGCCAGGCTATATTGCTCCTTTACATGATCAGCAAAATGTGTTAATTTAGAAATAAAGTCGTGGCTGAATGATGCCTTATCTGTCTCTTCATCTTCATTATTGATTTTCTAACTGTATTAACTCGTTTCCAAACCATGCAAGTTACACTCTCAGGCTCTGAGATTTGTCCAGCTATAATTCCATATGTTCTCAAAGCGTGGGCTTTCAGTGCCAAGTTTTGAAGATGAAATAAATGGTGTCAGCAATGTGTTCTTCGGTTACCGGATACCGGAGAAATATTGTTACGGATATATTCACCATAGGATTTTACCTTTCATGAAGATTTTTCATGTTGTCAGTCAAGACTTGTGATTGCTCTTTCTATCTTTTAACAAGTTTTTTTTGCGCCAGCTTTTCCAGGTTCTGCCCGACTGTTTCGAGTTGAATTTAAAATGCTTTTCGTTAGATTGACGTTTAAACGAATGCCCACGTATTATGTTGCTAATCTGTGATAATTGGAGACCAGACGTAATATGGTCATTTATCCCTTCGAAGGTTCGACCCGGATGAATCATGGAGGTAAATGTCCGATGCGAGCGGTTCGAAACGAATTTGCGGCTGATCGGACGTGCCTCGGTTGGAATGTAGCAACAACGATCACGGCCAGGTGTGTTGGGTAACCCATGAGGCATGCGACGTTGTCTAAATATCCAAACATAATGCCAAAGCAATAGTACATGGTATCTGATTGACTTGCTGTTGTTACTGCGTTATACTGCCGACGGTGGTTTAGCTCAGTAACATCCACGAATCTATCTCGATTATCGGTGTTATTGCGGTTTACTTGGAAAATTGTAACACACATCAAACTTAACTGTAAATTATACCCAGCGTCACTCGTTCCTTTTTATTTCTTAAATCTCTCAAAAACCTATTCATTCATGTGGAATTGTTCTAATTGTGTCAATCGGCGGGCATTGTGAAAATTGAAATCAATGGAGACAACCTCTCACCTAGGTTATTACAAAAAGCATTTGTACCGTGGTCCTATTGTATCAAAGTTTAACAAGAATGTGTGATTGTATGTGAAAAGCATTACCCTATAAAAAAAATATGTTAATATAACATTTCTTTTGAATTGGAAAGGTTAATAAGTAACTTTTTCAAACAGTGAACGTATTTACATGATATTTTCAGCAAGCAATAGTTAAAGTATCTTATTGGCAAAATGTATTCATATTTTTCAAATAGTGACATATTTCATTGTTATTTCTTTAGTCTTAATAAACGCGTCCATAAAATTATGATGAAATATATAGTATAGAAATTTAGAAATATAAATTATTTTAATTCAGAATTACCACAAATATACAGGCAAAAAATGACATCTTTTATTTTTTAACATTTTGGTCCTTATTTTCTTCCATGTTTTCTATAGCCGAGAAAACGACCGTAAATAATGTAATCACGTGACTACAAGTGTCTCTGATGGCATAAGCATTTAATCGACAACATGTTCAGGTTTTAAAGAAAATGAAAACAAAAGGTTTTCTAAAAACATGACGTTTTTGTTGGTGAGGATTTCATTTTAATAATGACTAACAATTATGATGTGTCGTACTTTCCGACAATATTGATTTTAGTAGCGTTTAAAAGTCGTGATAACGGAGTATCCTATATCCGGTAGTGCGCGCTCGAAGAAAGAAAACGCCAGTTTCGTGTTTACCTTGATATGTATGATAACACGATATTCGTAGAAGTAAATACACGCTACCGGTCAGTGAACCCAGCGATGTCAATAATGTCCTTATTTAGTTTAGCTCAAAACATAACACCAACACTGCTCTATGTTGTGCGTACAGGGACTCGCCTTTATTGGATGTCGACACCCATACACTGTATACACATATATACAACAGGCATATGTGTGTAATGAAAGCATAATAGCAATGTAACAGAAATACATGTATGCACCGGTACTCAGACATCAGTTACTGCGTATGGCCGACTCGCCCAGGAACAACCTGATATAACACTAATAGTTAAAAACTCTGGAAACCTGTGTTTATTAATTAAACATAACTGAAAATAAAATACTGTCTGACAAAGATTTCTAAATAGAATTATAACAAGAGCGCCAAATGTCACAAAATACGCCCGTCCTGTTTTTTTGAGACCAAGTATAGTGATAATTGGTTGTACATCAGCCAAACTTAGAGAGCGGACACTGTTAGTACAGTTTTTGCCATTTCGGGGGACATAATTTTGTAGTGACTAAGATAACGTTGTAAGTTATCAAACCTGACCAAGATATTCTGCCCATCAACATATTGTCTAAATTTGGTGATGATTAGATAAAGGCGCCTAAAGTTATTGAGCTGACAAGACCAATTTTAGGTAATTTCTATAATTAAAGAGCGATAACTCTCGATTGACTAAAGCGATATGGCTAGTTATCAAACTTGTTAGAGATATTATGTTAGTACACATTCTGACAAAATTTGGTGATGATTAAATAAAGACTTCTAAAGTTATTGAGCTGACAAGACCAATTTCAGGTAATTTCTATAATTAAAGAGCGATAACTCTCAATTGACTAAAACGATATGGCTAGTTATATACCTTGTTCGAGATATTATGCCAGTTCACATTCTGACTAAATTTGGTGATGATTGGACAAAGGCTTCTAAAGTTATTGAGCTAACAAGACCAATTTTAGGTAATTTCTATATTTAAAGGGCAACAACCCTTGATTTACTAGAGCGATATAGCTAGTTATCGAACTTGTCCGAGATATTATGCCAATACACATTCTCACTAAATTTAGTGATGATTGGATAAAGGCTTCTAAAGTTATTGAGCTGACAAGACCAATTTTGGGTATAATTAAAAGGCGATAACTCTTGATTGACTAAAGCGATATGGCTAGTTATCGAACTCGTCCGAGATATTATCCCAATATATTTGGTGATCATTGGACAAATGCTTCTAAAGTTATTGAGCTGACAACATACTGGACGCCGCCCGCCCGCCCGCCCGCACGCCCGCCCGCCAGCCCGCCAGCCCGCCCGTACGCCGCAGGTAAAACTATAATACGATCCGTTTTTTCAGAAAAAACGGGCGTATACAAAAATTATTCCCTTCTCAAACAATATTTAACATGTGATATTATGTCCATTTCAAACATATATCATGAGATATAACCAAGAAATATCGAATTTGAAACTTCGCTAGAAGCTAGCTCTCGAAACGCCAATGCTATAAATAGCTAGCGCACATTCATCTCGTGCGTATACAAAACCGGTGTTGTAGCTTCCTTCTGTGAGGAAAAAAGTACTCAGCTATACGTTTTACTGCCGAGTACCAGCAAGTCGTTACTTAGTTCGCTCAAAACGTAACAACAACACTACGTTATGTTATGCATACAGGCAGACGCGCTTATAGACATACAAAGTGTAGGGGTCTTAAATAAAAATCCAATTTTATACTTATATGGGTTTGTAAATAATATTCCTACAAACTAAATTCTAGAACCTTAGTCACAGACAATGTGTAACCCCGCATGCTGGAAATGAGTACCCAGTTTCAAATCCGGTGCAACCAGTTTAAATGTCTTTACTATAGTTTCTCTACATGGCTACACTTATTTGCAGCGCGGGCTTTGACACTAGCATATGTTAAAAAACACAATTTTCAAACGAAACAAAAGATGTTAAATATGTTAAATATTGTTTGAGAAGGGAATACTGTTTTTATTTCTGTTTGGAAATCTGTGTCAGTCAGTATTCTTATTTCAGTTATGTTTAATAAGTAATACATAGAGAGAACTTAAAGTTCAATACATATTAGTATAAACATAAATTATCAAATAATATATTAAGTATTAATACTGCAAATGGGGTCCGACATTTCATGACATGACATTTGACAAATGGACACAGGTACTTTTTGACCGTATTGTCCGTCCTTGATTGAAGATGATATCCAGCCATTCTTTCCGCAACTGATGTTTGCGTATCGATCTGCACTCCTGCCTAATTTACATTTAAGGGTTTGCTTCAAACCAATACCTGTATAATATTAGTTATTTGGTCTGTTACGGACCCACTACGGACAAATAGGGGGTCTGTGGAATTTATAGGGGGCGAGGCGTTAGACGAGTCCGCCTATACATTCCAGACCCCTATGTTTCCGTAGTGGGTCAGTAACAGACCAAATAACTGAATTATTTCATAGACCACCTTTCATGAGCAAAAATATAATACAAATAATAAAAAAAAAGTACTGATATTGTTTCATTTCATATGCATATCATATGGTTTTGATATAATGAAAAAGATAGAAGAAAATAAAATCCAAGGATTAAAAGATTGCCACTCATAGGATTCGAACCTATGACATTACCAACATTGACGCGAGTTGGATGTATCCATCCCAATCGGGGAAATACCGATTTTAAGCAATATTTTGAATTGCAGAAATACGACTGCCATTAAGCAGAACTTAAATAACATTTCTATTGTCGAAATAGACCTGTAAAACGTTCGCATACGAGCTAACGATGCGGTATATTAATTCCGCTTCTCTCCAAGCCGAATTTTGGTTGTGCTCACATAATGACCATAAACCGACCATTTCAAAGCTGAACTCCAAGTCCGCTTCCGAGGACGACTTTTTTTCCAAAGTATCCACATCCGAGGATCTTAACTCATACTCGATAACACGAGTTTCTGTATTTTCCGGGACAAGGCAATTTATCTTAAAATCCACTTCCGGGGATCTTTGGCTCACACCTGTATTAAGATATATTTGCTTCGGTATGTTATTCAACAACTTGTACTCAATTATATCTAGAAATGGTAAATGCAAATTTTCCGTGAGGTTTACGCACCGACCATTTCAAAGCTGAACTCAAAGTCCGCTTCCGAGGACGACTTTTCTTCCAAAGTATCCACATCCGGGGATCCTAACTCATACTCGATAACACGAGTTTCTGTCACTTCCGGGACTAGGCAATTTATCTTAAAATCCACTTCCGGGGATCTTTGCCTCACACCTGTATTAAGATTTGCTTCGGTATGTCATTCAATAACTCGTACTCAATTATATCTAGAAATGGTAAATGCAAATTTTCCGTGAGATTTACGCACCGACTTGCAGTCGGTATTTAACATGAAAGAGAAACATAGTTTCGGAGCTGATCTCCTTCAAAATTAACTTAACTTTGCAATGAAGCCTTTCTATCCTTTCTTTTGTATAAACAGCCGATAATTATGCATGTCTAAATCATGACCTAACCATGTGACCATCATTATAGGTATCCAATGACATTTCTCATGAGCCAACATGAAGTCAAGTTCGAGTGACGTTTGCTTTGTAAACTTACTGGACAAAATAGTTTTTTTATAGCCAGCATCTCCGCCTATCCAGTCATCTCAAAACATAATGACTTTATGACCTTTAAACCTTAAAGACTTTACCACAACCCTTATAACTTTTGTAAATATATGACCCGCATATTTACAACTAAAGGCAAGAAAGGTATACGCGCCTAGTATGTATCAATATGATGATACGCTCCATTCAAATCGAAAGTACACACGAACGACCTTATATCAAAAACATTCCGCGACTTTAATATCTTCAAATTTTACCCTTTTTGTTATATGCCACGGTCAAAGGGTTTACAATATAAGGAGGGGTTGTCACCTCTGTTTACTTATTTCCTCATGAACAAAACTCATATTTTCTATATCAAATTTATTATTCTTTAAAATGACTCTTTCTGGTACCATTTTTAAAGGTAACTTGTAACCGTTTTTAACAGTATCATGTATAAATACACTATCGGTGGCTTCTTTCCACTTCCTTAATTTAGCCTTTAGCCTGCCAACTGGTGTTATTACTTTAATTCACCATTATCCACCCTTTCCAAACAGTGTACAACACTTGTTAAAGACCGACCAGCTTTATTCTGAATTATTGCCGAAGTATTGATACTAATCTTATTTTGAGATGCATTCGTCTGACATTCAGACGAGAGCCCTGTCACACCCTGTAGAGCTCCTTTCGAATATAGCTCCCCGGGTAGCTATATTCGGTAACAGTTTGTATACAGCTCTCCGGTTAGCTCTATTCGCCGAATATAGCTCTCGTACTACATGAGGAGCTATATTCGGGGTACTTGTTGCTTTTTTTCGGATAGAGCTCCCCTTCAAAGATATCTCCCCGGGTAGCTATATTCGAAAGTGAGTTTGATCAAAAATTAATGCGAGCTGTATTCGACTTTGCATATGCTTTTTTCGTATACAACTCGCTTGCTTTTTACCGAATAGAGCTACCCGGGGGAGCTATATACGAAGTGAGCTCTAGTGTGACAGAGCCCCTCCAATGGCCTGGTTTACCACAATCAAAACAAATCTCCGGTCTGCGGGTAGACTGTGCAGGACGCGGCGTCGACGTCGTTGATACATTGTTAACCCCTTTACGATATGGCCAAGGCTTCGATGTCCGACCTTTCTTCGGCTGTACCGCTT
This sequence comes from Serripes groenlandicus, assembly GCA_031761405.1. Lineage (NCBI taxonomy): Eukaryota > Metazoa > Mollusca > Bivalvia > Cardiida > Cardiidae > Serripes > Serripes groenlandicus. Next base: position 70,400,156 of record JASEVX010000001.1, read on the forward strand.
TCAACGTTTTGGAAGCTCTAGCCTGAGCCTTGTATATGCGTTTCTCATCATCGGAGACACTGGCAAGAGAGTTTGCCGCATATCCAGTAGCCACCTGTCATCCATATTCCGAGCATGTGCGCCACTTAACTCTTGGCTTCTACTATCCTTTGTCGACATTCTAATTGTTTGTCAACTTGCAGCAAATGGTCGGCATCTTCTAGAGCAATATTGTCTTTCGAATTGAATTTAAACTGCTTATCAATGATAATTGATGACAATTTGAAGTCCCACTTATCTTTTCAAACTCCAAGTCTTTCGTCTATCGGTTGCTGGATGCTGCCGCTTGAATTCGGATCGTCTTCCATGATTTTGACTAAAAGATGCGACTGCCTCTGTCAATTGTCTTGCTAGAAGTGAGCTCTCAAAACGACCATGCTATAAATAGCTATCGCACAAACATCTCGTGCATATACAAAACCGGTTTTGTAGCTTCCCTCCGTGAGGACAAAGGTACTCAGCTATACGTTGTACCACCGAGTACCAGCAAGAAACTTCTGGGTGCCTCACTTCAGCTTCGCATCCAATTAGCTGTTGTGACAAACGTTACTGTTTCTACGAAGCACTGTGTGGCGTAGTAAAATACAGTGCTTAATTTAAAAAAAACATAAACACCTGCACAAGTTGAGATAAAATGAGCTTTCAATTTCCAAATAGAGCTGTATGAATGACTTGTGGATGTCCCTGCTTTACAAATAACTATATAATTTAGCTACTAGCTCTGCTAATCCATCAGTTGTGGTTTGTCTGAGATAGGAAAGTAGACCAAAGGTGAACTGCATCCAAAATCCTTGACTGAGTATCATGTTGAAAAAAAAAGTAACTACATTCATGTTACTGTTTACATGCGGATATTGCGTAGTTTATATGTATACAGTATAGCATGATTGTGTAACACGAGGAACTAACTGTCACATGTATTCTGACTTATACTAAGAAGCAGAAATAGTGTCGTGGATCTACACTGACGAGATAAAGAAACGCCTCATACTAACTCATTGTACAATATTTATTTTGTTAACCGTAGTTAAAAATTAGGAAAAGAACAATTCCATTCGCACAATTCATCATTGATGATTTATTGGACAGCATTTCATGGTCACATTATGCTTCGAATCCAAATAAGACGCTGTTGCCGATGACGTCACGTAAGAACTGGGCCTGCGGAAGATGGTTTCCCGTTCTCTAAGCCGCTTTCTGAATGTATGTCGACATACAGGGCGTCCACGGTTACCTACCACTAAACGTGATGTGGATTCAGCCGTCACAAATCTGTCACGCAGATGGCGTTGACGGGTGTAATTGTCCTGACGTTACACGCGGTCTACCTGAACGTGGCTTATCGGCAAACGTTCCCGTGACATTGCAACTCAAATTTAACTTTGTAACAAAATTAGCACCAACTTTCGATGAGGCGTTTCATTATCTAGTCAGTATAGTAGAACGAGGTAGATAGCTTGTGTCCGATTTAACAAGAGTGGAAATGAGTTAATGTTCTTAACAGAAGGGCTTTCAGCTTGCCAATATTTGTTCTATTTAGATTTCCCTAAGCATTGTGGAAAGAAGTATGTGAATCTTGTTTTTGACGTTCTGAAAATGAAAACAATCTAGAAAAGAATGTTTTGTGTCCGATTACATAATATTTTTGGAAACATTGTGAAAGAAATAGCAATGCTTCCGGAATGTTAGTGGACGAAGATACAGGTTAAGTTTTCGATTTCTTTATACACTGAACAAAATATAAAAAAAATCCGCTTTGGAAATTAGATAGGTAATATTAGCCTTGACCTGTGTTATCAGGATTCATCAATTTTAGCGATTATTTTCGACAACATTAAGCTCGATTTGCACGTGGTGAATTGTTTAACATAGATCAGAGATATGTCACAATAAAATGTCATATACAATCTCACCTTTTGTCACAATGTTTTTAAAAGTCGTCTGCTGTAAAGGCATGAATATGTGCCCTATAGGGAAAGGGTAAAAGTTACATATTTGCTACTATACCATTACTTTGGTGATCGCTTTAGATCCAAACCTGCCCTTTTTCTTTTACATTTGCACAGCACATTCATATTTAGTAAGTTTTACAACTAATTGATAACAAATAGTTGAAGGTCTGGTTTTAACGCCAACCTACATGTTGTACCTAACTACATTTACCTATTTAAGGACTTAATATAAGTGTTTTGTCTCTTTTCTGTTATCTCGCAGTGTTTATCCAATATCAACCAACTGAGACCAGAAAGAGTATGCTATTTCTTTCAATCCGGATTACAGAAATAAAGGCATTAAAATGTTATGATTGTTCCGAAGGCACTGCAAGATGTCACCCCACACGATAACAGACCGTCGACTGTTTTGAAATAAACATATGATCATTACGATCCGATGTGTTTCTGTTTTAATTTCTTTCTTTGTTGTAATTATCTGCCAGAGATTCGTGTGAAGATAGATATAGAACAATGGAGACACTCGTCAGACTTAATTATTACAATGTTATTGATAGAGATTTTCTATATATGAGCCGTACCACGAGAAAACCAAAATTATGGTCTCTGCGTTATGTATCGATTCAGACCAGCCTGCGAAATTCATGCAAGCCAGTCCGGGTCGACACATGCCACATCTGGCAGATAGAGGTATACAGTAATGATACAACACATGAGGCGAAAGGTTTCCATCCGAATTAGCATGCGCGGCATGCTTAGGGCAATACTTTACGCAGAGTCCACACTATTGGTTTTCTCGTAGTTTGGTTCATATATTGCTCATTAAACACACTGTTTTAAACTTCGCAAAATACTTATTGGTTGTCGTCTTTTCGTTTTCGTTAATCTGCGCAAATGGTTTCAATTTCGTCTGCTGCATATATCATTTTAAGTGGGAAAGGGTTAACACTCCGCTAATTATGCGCCATTTCCCCTTATTTGCATAAGTTGCCGCAAATACTAGTGAGAGTTTCAAGGGTTCACCGTTTGGTATTTTGATTATTATAGCTAACGCAATGGTTGAGAAGCATGAACGAAGTCAATGGAACTGGATTGATTCCTGTAGCCAAGTGACATAAAAGATTAGCATGTGTACTGTCTAGGACTGAGCAAGATCTCATGGCTATATGGTAAAGCAATCACCGTCGCATCCAATGGTCACAGGTTTTAGCTACGGTCTGATCGGATTCTATGGCGCCAAACGAGAAATTGCATGAGAAAAAATAACAATTAGAGAGTTTAACAACATTATCTGTCTCACTCAAATGTAAAGATGAATTTCAAAATAAGAAGAGAGTGTAACAATAACCGGGTCTGTGAATGGGGAAGAAAGTGTTAGCTTTGTTAGCGAGGTGTTGGAGCATTCAAGCCCAGTCAGGTCGGTCCTCGAGAGAGGAGAGGCTTTACAACTACATGTAAATCGTTGTTCGAGGTCCCGTCCTGATCAGACTCTTTAGGAGAAGATGCGGAACGAGAGTGGAGAGATAGGTCCGGGGGTTCTATCCTGCCGAGACCTCAGGGGTAGAGATAGAAGTAAGTATGTGTCCCGTAAAGTTATAAACTACTTTGGGTTCAAGAGATATTTACGTAAATATATTGGTAACAGCAGGCGTAACTAAATTGACGTATACCAGTTGACATTGTCAGATGTTTGATGATTCAGTATCATTTCAGAAACGTGAATGAAATATAAAATATTCAGTTAGTCATGCATGCATGTTGTACTTTTGCAATTGTTAAACAAACTAAGTTCTATGGAATAACGAAGGGAGACGAACCTTACGAATAGTTTGAATAGGGATTTATCTCTCTTTCATTTAGTTTTAGCTATACTACAGTTCTACCAGGTGCCATTCGGTTCATTCACTATCATTTTCAGATATAGATGGTGTGGATACGCAACATAGATGTAACTACATTTGTTACAAGATTTAGTAACAACTGTTTTTGTCTGAAGTCATCGAGATGTAACTGAAGTTTCATTGTGATAAAAGAAAATATATGAAAAAAAACTATAAGTTAATTTGTTTTGATTTGATGTGAAATAATGTAAAGGAAATAAATTAATTATAGAACCCATGTTTTTTACCCCAGCCACCCACTCTGTCTATCTGTCTGTCTGTCTGTATGTCCTTTCCTTTCCTCTCTCTCTCTCTCTTCTCTCTCCTCTCCTCTCTCTCTCTCTCTCTCTCTCTCTCTCTCTCTTCTCTCT
>JASEVX010000001.1:70405682-70588182 GCA_031761405.1 Serripes groenlandicus
TAAATATCTCTTGAACCCAAAGTAGTTTATAACTTTACGGGACACATACTTACTTCTATCTCTACCCCTGAGGTCTCGGCAGGATAGAACCCCCGGACCTATCTCTCCACTCTCGTTCCGCATCTTCTCCTAAGAGTCTGATCAGGACGGGACCTCGAACAACGATTTACATGTAGTTGTAAAGCCTCTCCTCTCTCGAGGACCGACCTGACTGGGCTTGAATGCTCCAACACCTCGCTAACAAAGCTAACACTTTCTTCCCCATTCACAGACCCGGTTATTGTTACACTCTCTTCTTATTTGAAATTCATCTTTACATTTGAGTGAGACAGATAATGTTGTTAAACTCTCTAATTGTTATTTTTTCTCATGCAATTTCTCGTTTGGCGCCATAGAATCCGATCAGACCGTAGCTAAAACCTGTGACCATTGGATGCGACGGTGATTGCTTTACCATATAGCCATGAGATCTTGCTCAGTCCCTAGACAGTACACATGCTAATCTTTTATGTCACTTGGCTACAGGAATCAATCCAGTTCCATTGACTTCGTTCATGCTTCTCAACCATTGCGTTAGCTATAATAATCAAAATACCAAACGGTGAACCCTTGAAACTCTCACTAGTATTTGCGGCAACTTATGCAAATAAGGGGAAATGGCGCATAATTAGCGGAGTGTTAACCCTTTCCCACTTAAAATGATATATGCAGCAGACGAAATTGAAACCATTTGCGCAGATTAACGAAACGAAAAGACGACAACCAATAAGTATTTTGCGAAGTTAAAACAGTGTGTTTAATGAGCAATATATGAACCAAACTACGAGAAAACCAATAGTGTGGACTCTGCGTAAAGTATTGACCTAAGCATGCCGCGCATGCTAATTCGGATGGAAACCTTTCGCCTCATGTGTTGTATCATTACTGTATACCTCTATCTGCCAGAGGTGGCATGTGTCGACCCGGATTGGCTTGCATGAATTTCGCAGGCTGGTCTGAATCGATACATAACGCAGAGACCATAATTTTGGTTTTCTCGTGGAACGGCTCATATATAGAAAATCTCTATCAATAACATTGTAATAATTAAGTCTGACGAGTGTCTCCATTGTTCTATATCTATCTTCACACGAATCTCTGGCAGATAATTACAACAAAGAAAGAAATTAAAACAGAAACACATCGGATCGTAATGATCATATGTTTATTTCAAAACAGTCGACGGTCTGTTATCGTGTGGGGTGACATCTTGCAGTGCCTTCGGAACAATCATAACATTTTAATGCCTTTATTTCTGTAATCCGGATTGAAAGAAATAGCATACTCTTTCTGGTCTCAGTTGGTTGATATTGGATAAACACTGCGAGATAACAGAAAAGAGACAAAACACTTATATTAAGTCCTTAAATAGGTAAATGTAGTAAGGTACAACATGTAGGTTGGCGTTAAAACCAGACCTTCAACTATTTGTTATCAATTAGTTGTAAAACTTACTAAATATGAATGTGCTGTGCAAATGTAAAAGAAAAAGGGCAGGTTTGGATCTAAAGCGATCACCAAAGTAATGGTATAGTAGCAAATATGTAACTTTTACCCTTTCCCTATAGGGCACATATTCATGCCTTTACAGCAGACGACTTTTAAAAACATTGTGACAAAAGGTGAGATTGTATATGACATTTTATTGTGACATATCTCTGATCTATGTTAAACAATTCACCACGTGCAAATCGAGCTTAATGTTGTCGAAAATAATCGCTAAAATTGATGAATCCTGATAACACAGGTCAAGGCTAATATTACCTATCTAATTTCCAAAGCGGATTTTTTTTATATTTTGTTCAGTGTATAAAGAAATCGAAAACTTAACCTGTATCTTCGTCCACTAACATTCCGGAAGCATTGCTATTTCTTTCACAATGTTTCCAAAAATATTATGTAATCGGACACAAAACATTCTTTTCTAGATTGTTTTCATTTTCAGAACGTCAAAAACAAGATTCACATACTTCTTTCCACAATGCTTAGGGAAATATAAATAGAACAAATATTGGCAAGCTGAAAGCCCTTCTGTTAAGAACATTAACTCATTTCCACTCTTGTTAAATCGGACACAAGCTATTTACCTCGTTCTACTATACTGACTAGATAATGAAACGCCTCATCGAAAGTTGGTGCTAATTTTGTTACAAAGTTAAATTTGAGTTGCAATGTCACGGGAACGTTTGCCGATAAGCCACGTTCAGGTAGACCGCGTGTAACGTCAGGACAATTACACCCGTCAACGCCATCTGCGTGACAGATTTGTGACGGCTGAATCCACATCACGTTTAGTGGTAGGTAACCGTGGACGCCCTGTATGTCGACATACATTCAGAAAGCGGCTTAGAGAACGGGAAACCATCTTCCGCAGGCCCAGTTCTTACGTGACGTCATCGGCAACAGCGTCTTATTTGGATTCGAAGCATAATGTGACCATGAAATGCTGTCCAATAAATCATCAATGATGAATTTTGCGAATGGAATTGTTCTTTTCCTAATTTTTAACTACGGTTAACAAAATAAATATTGTACAATGAGTTAGTATGAGGCGTTTCTTTATCTCGTCAGTGTAGATCCACGACACTATTTCTGCTTCTTAGTATAAGTCAGAATACATGTGACAGTTAGTTCCTCGTGTTACACAATCATGCTATACTGTATACATATAAACTACGCAATATCCGCATGTAAACAGTAACATGAATGTAGTTACTTTTTTTTTCAACATGATACTCAGTCAAGGATTTTGGATGCAGTTCACCTTTGGTCTACTTTCCTATCTCAGACAAACCACAACTGATGGATTAGCAGAGCTAGTAGCTAAATTATATAGTTATTTGTAAAGCAGGGACATCCACAAGTCATTCATACAGCTCTATTTGGAAATTGAAAGCTCATTTTATCTCAACTTGTGCAGGTGTTTATGTTTTTTTTTAAATTAAGCACTGTATTTTACTACGCCACACAGTGCTTCGTAGAAACAGTAACGTTTGTCACAACAGCTAATTGGATGCGAAGCTGAAGTGAGGCACCCAGAAGTTTCTTGCTGGTACTCGGTGGTACAACGTATAGCTGAGTACCTTTGTCCTCACGGAGGGAAGCTACAAAACCGGTTTTGTATATGCACGAGATGTTTGTGCGATAGCTATTTATAGCATGGTCGTTTTGAGAGCTCACTTCTAGCAAGACAATTGACAGAGGCAGTCGCATCTTTTAGTCAAAATCATGGAAGACGATCCGAATTCAAGCGGCAGCATCCAGCAACCGATAGACGAAAGACTTGGAGTTTGAAAAGATAAGTGGGACTTCAAATTGTCATCAATTATCATTGATAAGCAGTTTAAATTCAACTCGAAAGACAATATTGCTCTAGAAGATGCCGACCATTTGCTGCAAGTTGACAAACAATTAGAATGTCGACAAAGGATAGTAGAAGCCAAGAGTTAAGTGGCGCACATGCTCGGAATATGGATGACAGGTGGCTACTGGATATGCGGCAAACTCTCTTGCCAGTGTCTCCGATGATGAGAAACGCATATACAAGGCTCAGGCTAGAGCTTCCAAAAAGTTGAAAGCGGTACAGCCGAAGAAAGGTCGGACATCGAAGCCTTGGCCATATCGTAAAGGGGTTAACAATGTATCAACGACGTCGACGCCGCGTCCTGCACAGTCTACCCGCAGACCGGAGATTTGTTTTGATTGTGGTAAACCAGGCCATTGGAGGGGCTCTGTCACACTAGAGCTCACTTCGTATATAGCTCCCCCGGGTAGCTCTATTCGGTAAAAAGCAAGCGAGTTGTATACGAAAAAAGTATATGCAAAGTCGAATACAGCTCGCATTAATTTTTGATCAAACTCACTTTCGAATATAGCTACCCGGGGAGATATCTTTGAAGGGGAGCTCTATCCGAAAAAAAGCAACAAGTACCCCGAATATAGCTCCTCATGTAGTACGAGAGCTATATTCGGCGAATAGAGCTAACCGGAGAGCTGTATACAAACTGTTACCGAATATAGCTACCCGGGGAGCTATATTCGAAAGGAGCTCTACAGGGTGTGACAGGGCTCTCGTCTGAATGTCAGACGAATGCATCTCAAAATAAGATTAGTATCAATACTTCGGCAATAATTCAGAATAAAGCTGGTCGGTCTTTAACAAGTGTTGTACACTGTTTGGAAAGGGTGGATAATGGTGAATTAAAGTAATAACACCAGTTGGCAGGCTAAAGGCTAAATTAAGGAAGTGGAAAGAAGCCACCGATAGTGTATTTATACATGATACTGTTAAAAACGGTTACAAGTTACCTTTAAAAATGGTACCAGAAAGAGTCATTTTAAAGAATAATAAATTTGATATAGAAAATATGAGTTTTGTTCATGAGGAAATAAGTAAACAGAGGTGACAACCCCTCCTTATATTGTAAACCCTTTGACCGTGGCATATAACAAAAAGGGTAAAATTTGAAGATATTAAAGTCGCGGAATGTTTTTGATATAAGGTCGTTCGTGTGTACTTTCGATTTGAATGGAGCGTATCATCATATTGATACATACTAGGCGCGTATACCTTTCTTGCCTTTAGTTGTAAATATGCGGGTCATATATTTACAAAAGTTATAAGGGTTGTGGTAAAGTCTTTAAGGTTTAAAGGTCATAAAGTCATTATGTTTTGAGATGACTGGATAGGCGGAGATGCTGGCTATAAAAAAACTATTTTGTCCAGTAAGTTTACAAAGCAAACGTCACTCGAACTTGACTTCATGTTGGCTCATGAGAAATGTCATTGGATACCTATAATGATGGTCACATGGTTAGGTCATGATTTAGACATGCATAATTATCGGCTGTTTATACAAAAGAAAGGATAGAAAGGCTTCATTGCAAAGTTAAGTTAATTTTGAAGGAGATCAGCTCCGAAACTATGTTTCTCTTTCATGTTAAATACCGACTGCAAGTCGGTGCGTAAATCTCACGGAAAATTTGCATTTACCATTTCTAGATATAATTGAGTACGAGTTATTGAATGACATACCGAAGCAAATCTTAATACAGGTGTGAGGCAAAGATCCCCGGAAGTGGATTTTAAGATAAATTGCCTAGTCCCGGAAGTGACAGAAACTCGTGTTATCGAGTATGAGTTAGGATCCCCGGATGTGGATACTTTGGAAGAAAAGTCGTCCTCGGAAGCGGACTTTGAGTTCAGCTTTGAAATGGTCGGTGCGTAAACCTCACGGAAAATTTGCATTTACCATTTCTAGATATAATTGAGTACAAGTTGTTGAATAACATACCGAAGCAAATATATCTTAATACAGGTGTGAGCCAAAGATCCCCGGAAGTGGATTTTAAGATAAATTGCCTTGTCCCGGAAAATACAGAAACTCGTGTTATCGAGTATGAGTTAAGATCCTCGGATGTGGATACTTTGGAAAAAAAGTCGTCCTCGGAAGCGGACTTGGAGTTCAGCTTTGAAATGGTCGGTTTATGGTCATTATGTGAGCACAACCAAAATTCGGCTTGGAGAGAAGCGGAATTAATATACCGCATCGTTAGCTCGTATGCGAACGTTTTACAGGTCTATTTCGACAATAGAAATGTTATTTAAGTTCTGCTTAATGGCAGTCGTATTTCTGCAATTCAAAATATTGCTTAAAATCGGTATTTCCCCGATTGGGATGGATACATCCAACTCGCGTCAATGTTGGTAATGTCATAGGTTCGAATCCTATGAGTGGCAATCTTTTAATCATTGGATTTTATTTTCTTCTATCTTTTTCATTATATCAAAACCATATGATATGCATATGAAATGAAACAATATCAGTACTTTTTTTTTATTATTTGTATTATATTTTTGCTCATGAAAGGTGGTCTATGAAATAATTCAGTTATTTGGTCTGTTACTGACCCACTACGGAAACATAGGGGTCTGGAATGTATAGGCGGACTCGTCTAACGCCTCGCCCCCTATAAATTCCACAGACCCCCTATTTGTCCGTAGTGGGTCCGTAACAGACCAAATAACTAATATTATACAGGTATTGGTTTGAAGCAAACCCTTAAATGTAAATTAGGCAGGAGTGCAGATCGATACGCAAACATCAGTTGCGGAAAGAATGGCTGGATATCATCTTCAATCAAGGACGGACAATACGGTCAAAAAGTACCTGTGTCCATTTGTCAAATGTCATGTCATGAAACGCGGACCCCATTTGCAGTATTAATACTTAATATATTATTTGATAATTTATGTTTATACTAATATGTATTGAACTTTAAGTTCTCTCTATGTATTACTTATTAAACATAACTGAAATAAGAATACTGACTGACACAGATTTCCAAACAGAAATAAAAACAGTATTCCCTTCTCAAACAATATTTAACATATTTAACATCTTTTGTTTCGTTTGAAAATTGTGTTTTTTAACATATGCTAGTGTCAAAGCCCGCGCTGCAAATAAGTGTAGCCATGTAGAGAAACTATAGTAAAGACATTTAAACTGGTTGCACCGGATTTGAAACTGGGTACTCATTTCCAGCATGCGGGGTTACACATTGTCTGTGACTAAGGTTCTAGAATTTAGTTTGTAGGAATATTATTTACAAACCCATATAAGTATAAAATTGGATTTTTATTTAAGACCCCTACACTTTGTATGTCTATAAGCGCGTCTGCCTGTATGCATAACATAACGTAGTGTTGTTGTTACGTTTTGAGCGAACTAAGTAACGACTTGCTGGTACTCGGCAGTAAAACGTATAGCTGAGTACTTTTTTCCTCACAGAAGGAAGCTACAACACCGGTTTTGTATACGCACGAGATGAATGTGCGCTAGCTATTTATAGCATTGGCGTTTCGAGAGCTAGCTTCTAGCGAAGTTTCAAATTCGATATTTCTTGGTTATATCTCATGATATATGTTTGAAATGGACATAATATCACATGTTAAATATTGTTTGAGAAGGGAATAATTTTTGTATACGCCCGTTTTGAAAAAACGGATCGTATTATAGTTTTACCTGCGGCGTACGGGCGGGCTGGCGGGCGGCCGTGCGGGCGGGCGGGCGGGCGGCGTCCAGTATGTTGTCAGCTCAATAACTTTAGAAGCATTTGTCCAATGATCACCAAATATATTGGGATAATATCTCGGACGAGTTCGATAACTAGCCATATCGCTTTAGTCAATCAAGAGTTATCGCCTTTTAATTATACCCAAAATTGGTCTTGTCAGCTCAATAACTTTAGAAGCCTTTATCCAATCATCACTAAATTTAGTGAGAATGTGTATTGGCATAATATCTCGGACAAGTTCGATAACTAGCTATATCGCTCTAGTAAATCAAGGGTTGTTGCCCTTTAAATATAGAAATTACCTAAAATTGGTCTTGTTAGCTCAATAACTTTAGAAGCCTTTGTCCAATCATCACCAAATTTAGTCAGAATGTGAACTGGCATAATATCTCGAACAAGGTATATAACTAGCCATATCGTTTTAGTCAATTGAGAGTTATCGCTCTTTAATTATAGAAATTACCTGAAATTGGTCTTGTCAGCTCAATAACTTTAGAAGTCTTTATTTAATCATCACCAAATTTTGTCAGAATGTGTACTAACATAATATCTCTAACAAGTTTGATAACTAGCCATATCGCTTTAGTCAATCGAGAGTTATCGCTCTTTAATTATAGAAATTACCTAAAATTGGTCTTGTCAGCTCAATAACTTTAGGCGCCTTTATCTAATCATCACCAAATTTAGACAATATGTTGATGGGCAGAATATCTTGGTCAGGTTTGATAACTTACAACGTTATCTTAGTCACTACAAAATTATGTCCCCCGAAATGGCAAAAACTGTACTAACAGTGTCCGCTCTCTAAGTTTGGCTGATGTACAACCAATTATCACTATACTTGGTCTCAAAAAAACAGGACGGGCGTATTTTGTGACATTTGGCGCTCTTGTTATAATTCTATTTAGAAATCTTTGTCAGACAGTATTTTATTTTCAGTTATGTTTAATTAATAAACACAGGTTTCCAGAGTTTTTAACTATTAGTGTTATATCAGGTTGTTCCTGGGCGAGTCGGCCATACGCAGTAACTGATGTCTGAGTACCGGTGCATACATGTATTTCTGTTACATTGCTATTATGCTTTCATTACACACATATGCCTGTTGTATATATGTGTATACAGTGTATGGGTGTCGACATCCAATAAAGGCGAGTCCCTGTACGCACAACATAGAGCAGTGTTGGTGTTATGTTTTGAGCGAACTAAATAAGGACATTATTGACATCGCTGGGTTCACTGACCGGTAGCGTGTATTTACTTCTACGAATATCGTGTTATCATACATATCAAGGTAAACACGAAACTGGCGTTTTCTTTCTTCGAGCGCGCACTACCGGATATAGGATACTCCGTTATCACGACTTTTAAACGCTACTAAAATCAATATTGTCGGAAATTACGACACATCATAATTGTTAGTCATTATTAAAATGAAATCCTCACCAACAAAAACGTCATGTTTTTAGAAAACCTTTTGTTTTCATTTTCTTTAAAACCTGAACATGTTGTCGATTAAATGCTTATGCCATCAGAGACACTTGTAGTCACGTGATTACATTATTTACGGTCGTTTTCTCGGCTATAGAAAACATGGAAGAAAATAAGGACCAAAATGTTAAAAAATAAAAGATGTCATTTTTTGCCTGTATATTTGTGGTAATTCTGAATTAAAATAATTTATATTTCTAAATTTCTATACTATATATTTCATCATAATTTTATGGACGCGTTTATTAAGACTAAAGAAATAACAATGAAATATGTCACTATTTGAAAAATATGAATACATTTTGCCAATAAGATACTTTAACTATTGCTTGCTGAAAATATCATGTAAATACGTTCACTGTTTGAAAAAGTTACTTATTAACCTTTCCAATTCAAAAGAAATGTTATATTAACATATTTTTTTTATAGGGTAATGCTTTTCACATACAATCACACATTCTTGTTAAACTTTGATACAATAGGACCACGGTACAAATGCTTTTTGTAATAACCTAGGTGAGAGGTTGTCTCCATTGATTTCAATTTTCACAATGCCCGCCGATGGACACAATTAGAACAATTCCACATGAATGAATAGGTTTTTGAGAGATTTAAGAAATAAAAAGGAACGAGTGACGCTGGGTATAATTTACAGTTAAGTTTGATGTGTGTTACAATTTTCCAAGTAAACCGCAATAACACCGATAATCGAGATAGATTCGTGGATGTTACTGAGCTAAACCACCGTCGGCAGTATAACGCAGTAACAACAGCAAGTCAATCAGATACCATGTACTATTGCTTTGGCATTATGTTTGGATATTTAGACAACGTCGCATGCCTCATGGGTTACCCAACACACCTGGCCGTGATCGTTGTTGCTACATTCCAACCGAGGCACGTCCGATCAGCCGCAAATTCGTTTCGAACCGCTCGCATCGGACATTTACCTCCATGATTCATCCGGGTCGAACCTTCGAAGGGATAAATGACCATATTACGTCTGGTCTCCAATTATCACAGATTAGCAACATAATACGTGGGCATTCGTTTAAACGTCAATCTAACGAAAAGCATTTTAAATTCAACTCGAAACAGTCGGGCAGAACCTGGAAAAGCTGGCGCAAAAAAAACTTGTTAAAAGATAGAAAGAGCAATCACAAGTCTTGACTGACAACATGAAAAATCTTCATGAAAGGTAAAATCCTATGGTGAATATATCCGTAACAATATTTCTCCGGTATCCGGTAACCGAAGAACACATTGCTGACACCATTTATTTCATCTTCAAAACTTGGCACTGAAAGCCCACGCTTTGAGAACATATGGAATTATAGCTGGACAAATCTCAGAGCCTGAGAGTGTAACTTGCATGGTTTGGAAACGAGTTAATACAGTTAGAAAATCAATAATGAAGATGAAGAGACAGATAAGGCATCATTCAGCCACGACTTTATTTCTAAATTAACACATTTTGCTGATCATGTAAAGGAGCAATATAGCCTGGCTTAAACCCCAAAAGAGAACCTGCAGGATGATCACATGGTTGTGTAGATGGACCAATGAAACAATCAAAACACTTTCGCACTGGATAGTCCTGAATAGTTTAGTGTCATCTACACACTTGTCATGTCGGTCACTTCTGTAAAGCAGCCGACTTGTATTAAGCAGCAACTCGAAGATTAACCAAAGCAAATTTTCCTTCTAAATATGACTTGAGTTAAGCAGCCACTTGGGTTCAGCAGCCATATTTTGATTGGGGCTGCCTAAGACAAGTTTGACACTGGCAAGTCGTTTGTAAACTAGACGAAAATGATCGGTCCAAGTACAGATCCTTGACGGACTCCAATATAGGCGCATGATTAAACAGAAGCTTTTGTCTGCATAAGTTTGCTTAACTGTACGATACCTTATCTTCCTAATGAACTAGCGTTTGTCAAAACGTGGCAGCGATCACATCCGGGACATTTGCACTTACCGTAAATGACGGGCACAGAGATCGAGGGTTATATCCCCGGAATTGGTATAAGTGGACCAGTAGTAATGGGGTTTAACCCAGGAAACGCCCTGACATGTGATAGTTTGGACGAGGCACCGGGATTCAGAAAACAAACAATTCAAATAAAATACTGTCAGTATGTTATGTATGATCTATTTGGTAAGTGTGATGCATGCCAGTGTGCTGAGGCCATTATGTACCTTATTTTTTACTGACGTAGCTTTTGATGTGAATCACCACAAGATAGAAATATCGGACACGATTAAAGTTGACACATGTGCAGATGGAACCGAATCGTATATATACGAAACACCGGTGGTCTTCATAATTCACAACATTCAAATAGCCCAGAATTCATACTTCACGTATCAGACATAACACATCATACTTCAAACCTCCAATAAAGTATATGTATGTGTTAACAGTAAAGGGTGAGCTGAAACTTATGAGCTGTGACGTCTGAAGTGAGAACAGTAAATTGTGAACTAGGACGTATGAACTGTGACGGCTGAAGTGTGAAGCGTTATTAGTAAAGTGTGAACTGGGAGGTATGAACTGTGGCGTCTGAAGTGTGTAGTGTGAAGTCTGAACCTTAAACTATGCAACGTAAGAACTAGGAAGTCATCACTGGGTGCTCGTATTGGCATACATGTTCTTCAAAGAAAACTTATAACTTATCACAATTCATTATAAAAACTATTCTAATTTCAATTATAGATACACAAGGTAACGCACTTTCTGATTTACTAAACCATAAGGTTTAGATAATCAGAAACTGTGTTACTTTCAAATTTAGAATAAGAACTCAGCATTGAAATGGTTAAATTTGCACTTTAGCTAGACAAGGGTTTAAGCGTTTAAAAGGAACGTTAATAAATAAATCCAAACACAACATTTCAAAACTCAGTTATAAACAGGGTTTGAAAATTAATGAGTGTCAATGTACAATCTTTATAAACCTGTATTACGGATAAGGTTTAATACAGTGTATGGCCATCTTAGCTTATTGGAAAATCACGGACCATATACGTTATCACCGGAACGGTTCCGATTGGGTTTAGCTATTTATTTTCTTGAGATAAACCGGAAGAACCGTACCATGTCGTTCAAAACAATCAAAGCAATAAAACCACCAATCACAAGTCCAGATATTATGCCAATGACACGTGACGAAGCTCTACGGTCCAGCGCACTCTGCAGAGATCGACGGTATTTAGCAGTCGACGTAACAGGTATAGTCAGTTTTTTTACAATTTCTTGTACGCGCTCTTCAATCTCGATGTTTGTACGAAGTGGGTTTCTTTCTAAAGAAAAAAGAAAAAAAAGAAAACTATATACGATTACACAATCAAGATCCTATCATCGCAAAACCAGGGTATGTAGTATTACCCGGTCATACCAAAAACTTAAAAAATGGAAGTAATGGCTGCCCTCTTTGGCGCTCATGTTTGCTGAGCTAGCAATACTGGTAACTAAACCAAACACGCCGTGATATAACTAAAAAAAATGTTGAAAGCGGCGTAAAACACCAAACAATCAATCAATTTATCAAAACAGTGTTAGATACATGGTATACCTACCATTTGAGAGGCGTTTTACAAAATACAACCGTAAAACATTTGCAATCTTTTTTAAATAGTATCCATTTGTAACCTTTATGATGGATACGCCGGCAGCTCAATCCCCATAGCTATTATACTATCGCTAATGTTGTTGTTTCTGGCGCACCGCATATTTGCTTTTGAAGATGCCATTACTCATGGTTAATGGCTAACAATATCGCCTGACTTTATCTACATGTTTCAAATGTATTCGATTATCGTAACAGTACTCGCGAGAGTAGAAGACCCAGGCTCCTTACGTATTAGCCACCCAGGCTCGAATTCCACCAACCATACTTAGCGTATTGTTATTCTTAAAATCTTAATTAAAGATGGAACACTTCCAGCATTCATGTTATATAACTCAGATCAACCCAACTCAATTTCATTCGGAAAACATACATGACTATGGTGACATAAATATTTACTGACCAACAACATGTCAAGAAATTAAATATTTAGGCACCCTTATAAGGGAACCAATAATTAGGCAATACGCTGGTAAGAACTGAAGTATTACTCTCCTCTAAGTATCGTTGGTTGAATTAGGGCATTGTTATTTACTGAATCAGACATCTTACTTACACATATACCAAGATCCGTTTCGGTATATTTAAATATGTAATATTTAGAACAATATTTGCATTTAAACACACCTTATGAAGTTTTGACAAAACATGATAAAGTAACGTGATTCATTCATTCATTCATATCTTTATTTCCTCCAAATTACAAAGGAGAGTTACATGAACATAATAATCAATTACAATGTATTAATACAATGTGGAAAAACAAAAAAAATCAAAAGGTGTCATAGCATGTACAGCTGTACTCAGGCATGAGACAGTATGGGATGTCCATCATTAAATTTAGCCATGAAATATTGACCACATACGATCAATGTAATATACCATCAATATTATGAAGTCAATATGACAGACATGTAAAAGTTCTGTAAACTCTGGTATTGGACCTCCGAGTAAAATACATAGTTTGATATCGTCACTAGATGAGTAGAAATAATTATATACCTCGATACCATATGTATAAAACAAGGCATCCATTGCTTTGCTTCTAATTTCTTTTACAGATATACAATGTATTAAGCAGTGTAGAGCTTCATTATTGTAAAATGACCCACATTTACTGCAGAGTTTATTAGCATTATAACTGCCCAGAGCAGAAATAATTTTAATGATATTTCTGCAGTGTCGTTTATATTTGTATTTGCATTTACTTATATGCCAAAATATGCTTTCACAGAAAGCTGGATGAATTTTAGCAAATAAGTAAAGGTCCGGATCACTGTTAACTCTATATAACCAGTGCTCAGTGAAAAATGCATTAACAGTCTGTTTTATTGTACTTTTCCATTTCAGACGTTTTGGGTATATACCATCGTTGTAATAAGAAAACAAATAATTAGTAAGCCCATATTTTTTAAGTATGAAGAAAATGTCTGAAAAATATCAAGCCTGGGTACAGTTTGACAAGCAGAAACTACACAGCCGTTTTATAAAAATTACCTTAATAATGTTATTAGGATTCAGTATGCAGAGTTGACCGAACAAGTTTAACTTACGTTTATCAATAATGCATTCCATATTTAATATTTGTAACATGCCTAAGACAATATCAGTTCTTGCAAATTTGTCTATGCCTTGAATTCTTTTTAAGCAAAATCTATGACATCTCTCTAGCTGTAGCAATTCTGATGATTTTAAGGAAAATAGTATTTCACAACCAAAAAGTCCCCCAGAAAGAACTATGGTGTCATACAGCGGTTGAAGTCACCAGAGTAAGACAGGTAACCTTGTTTACAGGTAAACAGCAGGTAGTTGTTTCTTACATTAGATACATCGACGAGCACGTTCTTTCCAAAATATGAAAGGTCAAAATGAGTTCCTAAGATAAAAAGAGAGTATTTCATGTGTGTCGACAAGGTGGCCGTGTTTGATGATTCATTACATCCGGTCGATTGGACATCGGCGATAATCGACGATACGCCAGATGGCTCAGTCGTTGTGGATGGTGCCATGTCAATAGTCGATGTTGTTATCTTACTCGTAGACGTCGTTATACTTCCAGTAGATGGGTCTGCATCAAGAGTGACCGCTGTATTGGTAGATGATGTTCTATCTTGGTTTACATCATCCGCACTTTGTGTATTTCCTGTTGTTGCTGTTATTCTGTCGCTAATTGTTGTCAAGGCAGTAGCAGTTGATGTTGTTACTGTTGTTTCAGTTGTCGCTGGAAGAAATTTTATAGCAAGCTCTTACTAAAACAGTTCCATGATATTAATTTAATGCCATTTTTTGGAGCTGATAAAATACCTACAAAATTCTGAACTACTGATACACAATTGTGATTCCAACAAGAGGCCGTATCATAAATGATAAAAATGTATAAATGCCTGAGTTATTGCTATACCCAAAACATGTAAATGTCATAATTAAACTACAAAGCAGTAAATTCTATTTTCAGAATTTTATTACGAATACAGACCAAGACTAGTCAATGTATCCATGCATTCTAATCACAGGCGCATGATTTGTTTTCGAAAAAGCTCGTTTCTAATAATAGTACTATGTACATATTTTTTAAAATAGCAAAGTTAATAATGTCTGTTATATACTGTGATGAAGAAGGTGATCATCAGTGCTATTTAGGGTGGCACGGGATTATTTTCCGATTACGCAAATGAAAACTCAGATGCATGTTTCTACAGTTGTACTTTCAACCGATATGAACACATTAATACTGCAACAAGATGACACCATGTAAGTATTTGCTTCTTTTCTGGTTAGAAACGCCACAGTTTGTGTTATCTGGGCATGCAGGTTTAGGTATAGATAAACACAATTTATGAGGACGTCACATAACATTCAGACACGTTTTCTTAACGATTTTTATTCTTCCATTGGGACTTGACGACGTTTTCAACATGATTTCAATTATATCATGGCGCCAGTTCATTTTATTCATGATCCCTGTGTAAACAAACCAGTACTAGGCTAGGAAATGTGCCTTGTCTAATGACACTCCTTCATGACCCGCGTGGCATTAGAACGAATCCGGATATTTCAAATCTACATACATTTCTCTCTGACCTGGCTTTTCCAGAAGCACACGTCTACATCTGCAGAAGTGTCTTGAAACACGGTATTTTCATGACTTGATTTCACTTTGACAATGTATTGTGTCCGAAACTCATTAGGATGCCAAATCATAGTTTGATTGGTGACATTATTGTACCCATACACCAGACCGGTGGCATTCTGATCGATATCCATCATTGCTGCACCAGTCCCAAAGAAGAACCAATGTTCTTCCGGTTGCTTTACGGATACCTGGTCGGAATGGAACAATTAATACTATCAGAATATCAGTTAACCATTTTCCACTTGTCGACGTATCTTGACACATCTACAGCAGACATTGTGGCAAAAGAAGATTATTATAACTACATTTTCATTTACACAGATTTCCAATAGTTTTGTTAAAAAAATAGACTATTATGCTTAGAATTTGTTGTATTATTCGGAAAGGATTAAGACGATGTTAACGTCGTTTCCACGGCGATTAGTTTAAGTAACCAAATAGTACCTGACCTGTTTCGCACCAGCACTCCTAACAATATTCTTCTACGGCAAATGGCTTCCTTCCACCGTTTGTTACGGTATTTATTCAATTGATGGAACACAAATGACGCTAGTCACATCGACTTCAATCAACAATAAGTAATGACCGTTCCGAGGTCCAAATTCATTGCCCCTTAGCCGATAGCCCCCGTCGTTACAGATCGATCTATCACAGCTCGACAAGTTAGATAAGATTCATACCGTAGTTATACCAACCATACAATATTTGCAACTAATGTTACATCAAAATCAGCGAAGGCATCCACACGACAAGATACAGAATGGAAGTCATACATTTGTATTATTTGACATGGATGCGAAACAAGACAATTAGCTACACATGCTACACAAAAAAGTGACAAATTACTATAACAAGAGCTGTCTGAGGACAGCGCGCTCGACTTTTTTGTTATTGCCAATGAAACAAAACTTTGTTGGGTGGTACAGAAAACATAACCAAGTACTTTATCATATTATTTATAAGCAGAGTACTTTATAATTCGAAAAAGGGTCATAATTCTTACAAAAACCTTTTCTGAATTATGCACTCTTGACTGATGGTGGAGTTAATGATGGTTAAAAGATGTTTGTAAGTGTTTAAGCTATATCTCTAATTGATTTGTAAAAAATTGATTTGGTATGAATAACTTTACAAATATTCTAAATCG
This sequence comes from Serripes groenlandicus, assembly GCA_031761405.1. Lineage (NCBI taxonomy): Eukaryota > Metazoa > Mollusca > Bivalvia > Cardiida > Cardiidae > Serripes > Serripes groenlandicus. The sequence goes on from JASEVX010000001.1 coordinate 70,422,199, forward strand.
ATAAAGGGCCATAATTCTTAAAGAAAACTTGACAGAGTTACAGTTAAGAACATCTTGAAAATGACAATTTTACCGTTCACGCTCCGCTCCGTTCCGTTCCGTTCAGCTCCGCTCACGTTCCATTCCGCTCTCAAAGCGTTAACTCATTCATAACATTGTGATTGCTTTTTTCCGTTCCGTTCAGATTGAGCGCTTTTTTACGCTCACTCGGAACGCTTTTTTTCGATCAAAATCCGTTCAACGATTTGATTGGCTTAAATTAATTTCGTTTCGTTTATATTTTTTTTTACTTAACCCTAAATATCAACAAACGATCTAGAGGTTTTTCAGCACAATCTTTAGTAGCAAATCGTATTACGAAAATGTTGTTACATTCTAATTCAATCGGATACTTTAGTGTCTTATAAAACAAAAGTTTAGTATACACATATGACTTTTAATAAAATAGTTTCGTAAAATAATTATCGGATAGTTGTTGCAACCGTTCAATGAGCGAATGATTGGATCTTTGCAATCATTATGATTGTTTCGTTCAGAGCGCAAAATTCCGTTCCGCTCATAAAGCGTTCCAACTTTGTTCCAATCACGCTAACGATCTAATCACGTTCCGCTCAGATTGTCAATTTCATGATGTTCTTAACTGTATGTACTATTGTCTGTTGGTGGAGTTAATAATGGTTAAAAAAGATTGTAAGTGTAAAATCTATATCTCTAATGGTTTTGAAAACAAGTCGGGTGGTACGAAAAACTTAACCCAAATTCTAAGTCGAAAAAGGGCCATAATTCTTACAAAAACATGGACAGAGTTATGTACTCTTGTCTGTTGCTGGAGATAATGATTGTGAAAGAGTTTTGTAAGTTTCAATGCAATATCTGTAATGAATTGGTACAACAGACTTAACCAAATTATAAGTCGAAAAAGGGCCATTATTCTTACAAAAGCCTTGAAAGAGCTATGTACTCTTGTATGTTGATGGAGATAATGATGGTGAAGAGGTGTTGTAGGTTTCAAAGCAATGTCTGAAATGGTTTTGAAAAGAAGTGAGTTGGAACAAAAGACTTGACCAAGATGTGACAACAACGCCGACGCAGGCGCAGATGCCGACGCAGGCGTGGACGCCGAAGCAGGCGCGGACGCCGACGCTGGCGCGGACGCCGACGCTGACGCCAACGCCGACGCTGATGCGAGTAGTATAGCTAGCATTTTCTTCGATAGGTCGAGCTAAAAATGGAACACATGGTTTTTCCCTCCGTGCCTCTGACGAGTGTGGTGCATGCATTACGACTGACCCACTGGTGTTCGGATAAATAGAAAAGTAGTACGCCTAGATATAACTGGAATGTTAGTTGAAAGCGGCATCAAACCACCACCCCGCCCCCCACCCCCAACAAATACTTGTCACAAACACTTTATGGTTGGTTTTCCTTGAGCAAGGGTCCCAATGAAGATATCTGAACCTGCTATTACTACTGTATTTGAGTCGCGCCTGCTTTAAATTACTTCTACGTCTTAACATGATATAAAGGATTTGTGTAGCTAACCACTAGACTTCAATTTTAACACAAGCACGTATATAGTTTAAAAAAAAGAATTATGGGAGACAGTGACCTTTATAACACTATACTGAATGTATAGGCAATTACCAGTTGACTATGCTTAATGTAAATGATAAAAGGCCTCTCCTCATCTGATGCAAAACCATACTTGTGAACGAAACAAAACACTTACTTTTACGAATGCTTCAATTAAATCTTTATCAACGCTGAAAGCTTGTGCAGATTTTGTGTGTGGAAAGTCTGATCTCTTTCCTATATGCTTGCCAAACTTGGAACATGTAGAGGTAGGTAAGGTTACCCACAGAGTGATGTGGACCGTTGTATTGTTATACGAACACTGGGATACATTTTCGCATGACCCCCAGCCATAGTAGGTGAATATGACATCTGTAATGTATGAGGTAATGCTTTTAGTTTGACTTCAGTGTACATGTATTATAACCAATGTAGTGTCTTTTTACTTTTTAGCTCGACTATTCGAAAACAAATAATGGGATCTTTACTTCTCGCCCCGGCGTCGGCGTCCTGTTACAGTTTGAGGGCACGTTGGCATTTTCATGCATATCAGTTTGTGCAAGGGCTTTCACATTTGGAATATAATTACATTTCATGACTATTTACACATTTTATGCTGAAGATACTGAGTGTTACCTTCTTTTTGTGGTAAAAAACATGATTTTTGAAAATTTTAGATAAATTCATTATTTTTTGTTACATTCATTGCTAATTGTGATCACTCATTTATCAAATATAGTCACATATCAGACTGGTATAAGGGTCAAACATTTAGGAAACCTTTTGTTAAGGTTTTGGTAATATTTAGACTCAGTCAAATATAACATTTGCGTTTAGTTCAAAGTTAAAGTTTTATTTTTAGCTCGACTATTCGAAGAATAATGAGGGCTTTACTACACCTCCCGGCGTCGGCGTCCGGTTAAAGTTTTAGAGCAAGTTGTCATTTTCATTTATAACTCCAAAACCCTTCATTCAAATTACTTCATACTTCACACCTTTGTTCAGGACCATCATACAATTAGGTTAGATAACTCCATAGTATCCTAAATATGGAGTTATGGCCCTTGATTGATTAAGAACATTTGTTGTGATCTTTACTTATATCTCAATAAAGTTTGTTCTTTTCACTTGATGCTTTGCACAGTAATCTAAAATTTGTATTGCATTTAGATCTTTCGACCATTTTTAGAACGAAGATAATACATTTTTGAGGTACTGATATCAATGTTCATACATTTTTAAACAATATTTTCTTTAAATCATATATTTTTTAAATGTATGTATCTTTTCTTTTGGTTTTACTTATAGAGTATTTATGAACGCGCTGTCCTCGACAGCTCTTGTTTAGTATTTCTTGATCCGGTATATTTCTTCGTTTAAAAAAAAAAATAATATATATATATATATATATATATATATTATCCGCGTCTAGTTATTTGGGGTATTAAAATATCTGCGTACATTGAAGACAAGGGCCAGCTTGTGCATCCACGCAGTCTAAACATCATCTTTTCTATTCGTATGTATCTTATAGACAACTAAATGCACATTCTGACAAAGAACTAGAAGTGTAGCAGCAGTAGTTGTATGTCAATATGTCTTGCAATGTTGTCAAAGCGGTACGTCATTAAGACCCATATACGCGGTTCATTCGCACGCACATACACACACTCGGAGACCAGGGTTCGATCTCCAGTAGGGTCATGCGAGCATTGTGATTGCTGTATCGGTGTTAAGATAAATAATACATGTAATACTGGGAAATTACACAGGAAATGCAGAAATATATCTATTAAAAGCGGCGAAAAAACACTGGTCAAACAATCATTAATGTTCACAAAACGCTGGTCAAACAATCGATAATGTTCTCAAAACACCGGTCAAAAACTCATTAATGTTCACAAAACACTGGTCAAACAACCATTGATGTTCACAAAACACTGTTCAAACACTCATTACTGTTCACAAAACACTGGTCAAACAATCACTGATGTTCACAACACAATGTTCAAACAATCATTAATGTTCACAAAACACCGGTCAAACTAAACGAAAAGAAATTAGGAGCCGCATCACGAGACATGAAGTGTTCTTGCTTCTTCTTAATAGCATCAGATAAAGGTATAAATAAACGTATATCTATCTTTTGACAGCAACTGCTACAAGTGTAGAACTACTAATATTACACACAGGCATTTGTAAGTTATACCGAAACAGAGACGACATATGATCCAAATCCAAAGGACGAAGCTCATTTATATTTCGACAGACTTTCGTAAACGTAACTGTCATTTTCTGTCTGTTTCTTAACATGTGGCTATATTTTGAGAAAAGAATTACCTTGTAATAATCGATATTCATGTCGCATCTTATTGAAAACTACTAAACATCACAATTGTAATATTTTGTAAATCGGAAGATAATTTTCGAGAAATAATTCAAGAATAGTGTAAAAAGTGACAATGCTTATGTATTTCAATTACTTATTTTCACACACTCAAGCGTCTTATGGTATTTGGACTTCTAAGTGACATATTAAAGCAACGTACCACGTGGGTTACCATGTGGAGCCCACACTTTCAAGTCTCGATGACTGATCGTGAACACGATGCCAGCCCTGCGAGGTGTCGTGTTCACTTCATAAGTAGATTCGGAACCTGGAATGAAATTAGCAGGGAGAGTAAACTGTTATTATCTCAACATTAAATGATCTCCCTAATTACCGAACTAAACCCTATGTTGCGTTTGTTTGATTAATTTATTGGAGTTTAACGCCGTTTTAGAAACAAATTCAGTCATATCACGGTTGCCAGTTCAGCTAGATATGTGTGTTCTGGCTTTCTCACACCAGTCCTCGACGCAACATACTTCAAAAAGCTGATTGTCCATGGTTAGCCATCTGGTGGAAGACAGTGATATTTGTCAAACGTCGGAAAGAATCATTGGTTTGCCGAGTTTTGGTTTGAGCTCACAAACCCTTGATAGACAGCCGTCGTCGCTACCGAATGTGCTACCGGGGCTCTACTCCATGTTGTGGTACTCACACGGATAGCATGAGTCAGACACTTATCTTGAGTATTCATATAGGTGTTTAGATTCAGATAATATAAAAACATAACATTTTCAACAACACTGCTCTGAGAATAACAAAAGAGATAGAACGCAGTAGGGCGGGCGACTAAGGCACAGTGTAACATTTTCAAAGTTAATCTATATTTAGAAAATAAATACGTTTACAACATTTCCATTTGCGTGGCTATACATTACAAACATTATTTAAAATACAATATCTTTAAACATGACATATAATTCACTTATATACACAATTTTAAATGTAAATATTGAATTATTGTAAAACTGTGTGTCTTATAAAATATCAAATATCTAAGGTGTGATGCTAATCATATCTGCATGAACACTGGTATATTAACAAACAGGTGAACCATTCGATTCCTTAGCACGAGGGTTTTGTTTAAAATAGAACGAGGCATAATGCAATGATATGATAGACAGCTTTTAAAGTAATATAAACAACAAACGTAATTGGTGTTTAACGTCGCGTTTGTGGGATAAGGGTGACGACATTGGCCAAGTATAACGGTCATCCAGTCGGATACGAACCTTGCGCCTCTCCTATCCACCCGTCGTTGAAAATTAACTGGGCAGTCACATATATAATACTGTTTTTAGATACATTATGTGGTTTTTGTAGATAGGTTTCTGAAAGATAAAAAATATAACATATTATAAAGCTTTTCGAATACAAGACGGTCATTTAGTAGAATCAAGTTGCATAACATGTTTTCGTGTTTTCTGTATAACCTCGAACTTGCTCTTCATTTAGTGGTATATAAGGCGAATGAATGCCTCACAGTGTATGCATGCGTTTGTACATTTTCAGCTAATTCTTGAACAACGAATGACGATTGCCATCGTTATCCAAGTATAGCGTCGTTCTGGTTGGTATTAAATTCTACAATCGTTTTTTGACTTTGTCGAACCAGTGCTTCACATATTAACCATGTTGTAGGTGACAGGCTAGCTTTCCCATAAAGATATTAACAGAACGTACGATTAGATCTCAGAGTAATGTTGGTTAAGAAGTCATTCTGCCATACTCGAACCCTCACTAGAGCTGTTGTGGATCTTTCAAAAGAAGCCTGTGAACTTAAGTAACCTGTCCACTTTGATGAATCTAGAATAAAAAAAATAAGACTTATTCCGCTGAATTTATGTAACTTGATATCTATTAAATAATTTCTTAAATATTTATATGGTAGACTTTGATACGTATTGATGTAACAAGCAAGGAAGACCATGATTAGGTTGCACGAATGTGAAGGGTGATCTTGGCATACGTTATTTGAACATGTTATTTCAATTCGTGCATTACTGTGTACACATATATTGATTGAAAACCTAGAAAAGTACCCGATTATTTCAACATTGATTACGTGCCTAAATGAAGCAACAACAAGAGTGACTGGACCCGTAATTCATTCGACGATGGGTTGGGTACACCTTGACAGGGTCCTGGGTCCGTATTCATTTAATATACCATTGACCATCTCGATGTTAAAGTGGTAGACGTCTGCCTCGGATGCAGGAGGTAGCGGATCCAATCCACAGTTGAGTCATACCAAAGACTTTTAAAATTGTAGTATTGGCTTTCCCGCTTTGGTGCTCAGGATTGTTTGGTTAGCATTACGACAGACAGCATAAATGGTCCAATAATACTGGTAACTGACACACGCCGTGATATAACTGAACTCTGGTTTAGAGTGGCGTAAAACACCAAACAAACGGACCAACCATCTGAATATTATTCTAACTCAAATACTTAATTCGCATGAAAACACTTTTTGATATGGCTAAGCTTTTGGTTGCATTTTCGTATATTATACACATTTATAATTAGATTGAATTTAGAATGATTTGTACATACGGGCACTGAAGACACCAACGCTGATTATCAGAATATTTACTATGCCTATATACAAAGACAGGGGAGACAGTGGGACATATAGAGACTGACAGAGAACAGACATACAAGAACATAGAAATAGGACCTATTTGGCATGTTAAATAATGAACGCTTTCACCCGTACCAAAGTCGTTGTCCATGGTAAGAGCCAGTGGAACATTTTACATGATACCGGCGGTTTAATCAGAACGCCATCCACACTGTTCTAGATACCAAAAAAGGAATTCACAACTTTCAATTTAACAATTTCTAATATACAGAGACATTACAGTAGACACTTTCTGGAGAAAATACGGGATATCTGTTCAGAGATAAAAATTAATCAGGTTTTAGAATAAAGTGGTAGAAAACATTGTGGACAATTGCATTTTGGAAAAAGCTAAAGAATGAGCCGACAAGGGTTCATGTTAGTAGTAAGTTTTTGAGCACTGAGATGTCTCTAGATGCGATATAATGACAATGATATACAGGATCACTGCACAACAAATAGGTTGGTATTACCCCCTGTGTATATAAGGAAACTTTCTATATTCTCATTGTTCGATGGTCCCATGACTCGAACATGTGTCTTGTTGTATATACAGAGAACTCCGGCACGTACCGGGCGTGGCAACCCTTGTATCACATTGGCCGACTTGATACCTGGAAAAATCATTTCGCTTCGGTTCTTTCTAACCTGTTGAGATATATAAGAACATTTTTCTTTATTCAAAGGGATTTGTCGAGCTTCAGATGTGATGCAATCATTGTTAATCACTTTCAAATTGAATTGAATATCAAGTTTTTGGATATGATAGTTTGACAGTTTCGAAATGCTTGAATGGATTTACCCTTTCCCACATTCAACAAATCTGGAGCAGACGACTTTAAATTTATCTTGGACAAATATGAACAATCTCTATAAAATGAATTAAATTGAAAACAGTGTGACATAAGGATAAATTGCTAATTGTGAACAGTTTCTTCTTTTGTCGCAACGGTTTTCCAAATCCGTCTAATGCAGAGGCGTCAACGTGCTTCTATATGGGGGAATGGCTACATTTCTGGTCGCATAAGGCTGATCGAATGGCGATTTTCGTAGGAATTGACCAACTTAGTATCATGATTTCTATATAATGTTGATAAAGTTAACTGGTAATTGATATGGTAACCTGATTTAAACAGCCTTTGGGTAACTATATATACAAACCATTAATCTTCATTCACAAATAATGTCGCCCAAGATCGGTCTGCGTATCCGTACAGGTAAATGTGCGCTGTTTTGACTTTATTCAGCGGGAAAATATTTCAATTGGTGGTCATTCTTTTCATTGTTTTCAGAACGGCTGGCATCCAGTGTCTTCTTAAATAATTACATTATGGTTGAATACTGTTTGTTTATGACTCTTAGAAACATAGCTTTTGGCCTGGGGCTTTAGCCTCTGGTCATAGTAGTAATACCATTTTTTCGGAGTTGGCAGCCTGCCAATTGCTGTTAGCACCAAACAACGCACTGAGAACTGCGCGAGAAAAATAGTTCATCATGGATTCAACAAAACTGCATTTAAAAGGTTAGGATCTCCCCATAAATATCATTTTAATGTTGGTGGAACATCAGTGAAAAAAAAAGGCGTGAGTACTCCAATATAAGTTTAAGAAATGCTTTAGAAATGACTGCGCCGACAGGTCAAATATTGACGCTTGTTAACATTATTAACATTCGCGAAGAGGAACAGAAACAAAGAAAGAAGTCGCGTGCAATATACAGTGGCGGATTAACCGGGGCCGTAGGGCCCGTGCGTCGAAAAAGTAATGGTAAACAAAGAAAAAGCGTGGCAAATGTAGTGGCGGATTTAGCGGGGGCCCATAGGGCCCATGCCCGACTCCCCCACCCCACGAAAGAAGTCACGTGAAATATACAGTGGCGGATTTAGCGGGGGCCGTAGGGCCCGTGCGTCGAAACATTAATGGTAAACAAAGAAAATGCGTGGCAAATGTAGTGGCGGAATTAGCGGGGGCCCATATGGCCCGTGCCCGACTCCCCCTACCCTACGACACCCCGTCCCGGTCGGGCATACATATTGAATGTTTATCTTAATGATATCTAGTCCATGTTCGAATAAGGGTCATATCGGGTAAACAAAAATAGGTCACTAGGCCAAATTAAGGAAAATCTTGATAACACACTGGATGTTGCATTTTGAATCTTTGTCAGGATAATTGTCTTGATGAGTTTTGCATATTTCAAACACTTTCTCCCAGTCCAGTACATGGTTTAGAGAACTATTTCAAGTTGATGGAATGTGATTTAACATTGACATATTTCTTAATATAAAAATGCAGTAACTTCAAAATATTCTGCCTAAGCCTGCTGTCAAATTTCCCTTTGATTCTTCATGTCTTAAATGTGTATACTTGTGAGCTCTTGCACTCAGGTGAGCGATATAGTGTCAACAGGGTCCTTCTGTTTTTAAATTGGCAGTTAAATAAAATTTACTATTGTTGACTTGCTCTTTCAACTTCTTGACAATAAAAACATAAACATAAACTGCAATTGTAATTTCCTTTCGCATTTCCCCTACTTCTCCAACCTTCCAGCAGCCCCCAGGCCGTCAGCACTGCAGTGCTTTGATTAAATAATTGTTAAATGTAGAGAGACTTATACTCATTTGAACTAGACTATTACTTCTATTTTTCTGCAATGCATTTTATGCATATATAAAGACAGGTAATATTGTGAATATTTACTTGGTTACTATTTACTATTGTTTCTTATAAATCAAGTTACCGCCTCGGTAGTGTAGTGGTAGAGCGTCGATCCCTGCCGGGTCATACCAAAGTCTTAACAATGGTAGTAATGGCTGCCCTGTTCGGCGAGGATTAATGTATTAAATTATATTACAGTATGAGGTTATCATGCTACTCTTCCTAATGTGTTATGATAACGTCTGATAGGTCACCATTGTTTAGTTTCATGTTTTAATAATGCTAGCAAAGGCGAATATTAACTATACGTAGCATCCGATAGGGCGGGTTTTTGGTTGATTAATATAACATTCTATTTGGGTTAAGTATCGGTATGACTAAACTCATTTTCTTATAGATCTAAACATACTTAAAGTTTTAATAATATTATAATATAGTGTTATTTGAGCTATTACTTCTATATTTCTTTGGTACATGTTGTACATATATAACAGGAGGTTATAGAGAGAATATTTACATTTAATTTGAATTACCACATACTTCTGACATAATTAAAATGCGGACTAGCTTTGTTAGGAAGGCAGTCTGTAATTCATTTATGGAAATGTTTATTTTTGTTTTTATAAATACACGTATCGCAACAGTTTGCTATGTAGCTTTCAGTACATATTCAAACCAACAGCAGCAAGCACAATTCTGTCGACGACGTTAATGTTCTATTAAATGCTATTTTTCATTTGTTCTCAAAAGGTAATTATATATCTGTCACATGTATTGTTTGGCGTTTTTTGTGTAATATATGGTAAAATTTACCTTGTAGACTTATCAAATAATACTCTTTTAACAAAGCTTCAGCTCTAGAAAATGAACTATTCATACACATACTACTATAACATCATCGATATGAAATTCATTTACTTAGCTCTGACCTTAAGTGAGCCGTCTCGCGAGAAAAAACAACATTGTGGACTTTGCGTAAAGTGTCGACCCTGATCAGCCTAAGCATGTTGCGCAGGCTAACCCGGACAGACACGTTTCGCCTCCTGTAGATTTTCTGTTTCAGGAAACATTACTCTATACCTCTATCCCCCTGAGACGGAATGTGTCGGCCCGGATCAGTCTGCGCGGACAGCGCAGGCTGATCTGGTCGATACATTACGCAGATGCCATATTGTTGGTTTTCTCGCGGGACGGCTCAAGTAATAATTGTAATAGTTTTATTTATAGTTTAACATTGTTTATGCTTAAAACGACAGACAGTCTCTTTCATTGGTTAAACGAATTTAACCTCCCTTCCCCATTTACATCAAACTTGCTTAAGAAGACTTAAATAGCATCTCTTCAAAATTATGGAAAATCCCAATAAATGGAAATATTATTGCAGAAGTTGAAAACATTGCAGGAAACGCAGGAATTGATCATAATAAGCAATTGCACCCTTTTCTCCACAATGCTTTTAAACATCGTCTGATGCAGATTCGTCTGGAAATTGGAAAGAGTTAACTCAGTTGATCATTTTGGCAATTCTTACCTGTACTTCCGCTTTGATTGGATTTTCGTTGAATCCGTGCAGGAACATATGTTCTGTTGTAGAACTGATGATTGTGTCCATCCAAACCCATGGACTAATATATCGCGGGTCATACAATTGTCCTAAAATAATCATTTTGAATACGGTGGTTATTGTACAAATTATTTTGTCATTAGGGATCAATATTTAACTGTGCTGTAACTGTGAGAAATTAGATCAGAATTGTATTTCTTTTCAAAGACTCTCTTGTAAGACGTGATTTAATTAAAAAAATAAAATGAGCCGCGACTGGCAATGTTAGGTCTCATTGTCTCTGCGTCTGTATACAGTGGGGACTCATGCCAGGTCTGTTTATAAGTACACTCTAACCAGAGTTGTCACTATACGCTTACATGTAGTATAGACCCACGTTTTATTTCTGAGAACAATTGAAAGTAATTGTTTCTTCAGTGGTACTACCAATCGAGCCGTCCCGCGAGAAAACCAACATTATGGCCTCTGCGTAATGTATCGACCCGGATCAGCCGGCGCAGTCCGCACAGACTGATCCAGGCCGACACATTCCGCCTCAGGGTATAGAGGTATAGAGGGGGGGGGGGGGGGGGGGGGGGAACTTCAAACATATTCATGCTAAAATAATAGTTCCAACGCACAGTACTTCTGCAGTTACCTGCACACATGAGTTTGATACATTGGTAAATATGTGAGGAAAATGGGTGATCAAGAAATAATAAAATGGTAGAAAACTGTACAAATAGAAGCCATGGTCATGTTTCTTTTCTACTACAAAGCGGCAGATCACAAGTTATCTATAGACCAAGTTTGAAGTTAATACATCCGGGTCGATACATTACGCAGAGACCATAATGTTGGTTTTCTCGCGGGACGGCTCAAATCTCTTTTTGTGATTTGAAAATAATAAGACCCCAAATTGCCAGGCGCGATATATAGTAAGTAACTAGTCTCACCTGTACTGTAAGGTCTACCCAGAAATAATCCATTAAATATCCCCGCAGCCAGAATATATGTTCTCAACATCTTGTTTCTGTTGTGTGTTGTACATTCAGATCAGCGATCGTGTTTCTGATTTCCTGACAGCAGTCTGGGGGTATTTAATATGTCGGCAATGAGTGTTACAGGAAATTAGAAAAAACATTTTTCAAAATGTTAACAAACCATTGATAATTGGTTGTTTTGTGATTTAAACCGGAAATTATCTCATTAATTACTTAATTTATATCAGGCCATTGTGTATTTTGTCTCTACTTTTATTAATTTTAATTTTATTCTGTCATTGTGAAATAAAATTTAAGCGAGTCAGCGGAAAGGGGATTGTATTAGAGCAGCGTGGCAGGACAACTAACCGTTGGGCATTTGCAACCTGTCCGCACCCAGACAACCTCACAGTCTGACTGGATAAGCACTGTTCGCTTATAAGTTAACGATGCATTCAACAAGTGTATGGCATCACAGGCGTCCGAATTTTTGTTTAGAGAGAATTAAATACGAACATGCAATACCTGGTTAAACTACTACAAATAGTCTTTATATGGTCCATATGCTATAATAGTAACGACCGTAATGTTATCGTATGAGAAAACTCGGGGAATCCCAAAAGAATACCCTGTTACTATAAATAGACTCCCTACTGTATATATATATATAAAGACTATATACTCTATATGGACTTATAGAGGGGCTATTTATAGTAACACGTGCGGGATTTCCCCAAATTACCATTACGATCATTTTTATCAAAGCGTATACACAATATAGAGAGACTTTTTGATTATTTTAACGAGGTATTGTGATTTTTCGCATTTTTTGCTGTAATAGAAATTCGGACGCCTGTGATGGCATATACTGTATCTTTTGATCTCATAGTTTGGATATGTTTAATAGTTGTTGTCACTTCTGAAAAACTGTCTTGTGTTGATTTGCGTAGAGCAATGCTCATTTATCACATGAAGTACATTTTGTTTTCAAAATAAAACAAACAGTTTATTTTAATGTCAGCGGACATGGCAGACTATGGGACGACAGAACATATGTACAGCCTTATCAGCGTATAAACCCTTTTCCACATACAATGTTATATGCATTAGATGAACTTGAAACCGTCTGGGCAGATTCCTGGACTATGTCTGAACGACACTATACTTATATGAGGGAGTTCAACATTGTGACCAAAGGATACATTGCTCATTACTTGCCCTTTTTTCTGAATAAAATATATCAATCTATATATTAAACGCATAGTTTGTATCCAAATCGCCTTTTTATGAAATATTCGAAGTATCAACGACGCATTCGGATGACAGTTGTACAGTCGTAGAGCGTCTTCCTCGTGTACCAAAGGTCTCAGATTCGAATCGGATGATGATCGGGATCTGCTTTTTTTTTTTAATTCTTTCAGCGCCAATGGCATTATTGAGTTTCTTTTGCAAACAATACAGATTCAGGTAAGTCAGCTAGTAACAAGCATTTCTTTCTTTTATTTATCAAAATATTCCAAAACTCTTATAACATGAGACATGAACACGCCCGATTTCTAAAATGGACGAGTCGTCATTGAACAATTCGGCGCTGAGAGAATTAGGCCGTTCATTTCAAAGTCATCGTAAAACAGAGCTTGGATCTGTGAACGTTTAAACCTTTCCAATATGCAGACTCATTTTTGCACATGTGCAGTAGACAACTTTTGTGAATATTGGGGCAAAAGGGGATATTCCTCACAATTAGCTAATATCCCCCTTTTCCACAATGTTTTGAACTCAATACTCAATACTAATACATTCATTAATAGATATGTTCAATATCACATATATATAACACTTTAGTTTTAACAAAGTCAAATAGCAGACTAATGGTAAACAAAAATTAAAACATGTTTTCAGTCTTCCGATGCAGAGGCGTCTGTATGTAGGAAAGAGTTAATTGTGTAATTAGGTTTCTGTGGAACGCAGATCACATTAAATAAGTCAAAGAGCCTCGTTCAGAGAAATTTCAAAAAGAGGCTCTTGAAAATAGTGTATACTGTCGTTACGACCAGGTGATGAATGTTCAGCATAGTGCTTATGGACTTCCGTTATAAAGTCGCAGACAATATTACAAATTTAAGCCTTAGCCCTTTCCCACATATTATAGGCCAGAGGGCTGGGTGTAAAAGCTTTATGTAAAATGCATACTCATGTATGACGATTAAAATAGGCCCGTTAATAAACAATTGAGGCGTTCCACGAGAAACCAACACCATAAACTCTGCCTAATGTATCGACCCAGATCAGTCCGCGAAGGATAATCCAAGTCGACACATTATGTTCCAGAGGGATAGAGGTATAGAGAAATTATTCCTAAAACAGAAAAATCCACAGGAGGCGAACAGTATATATCCGTTTTAGACTGTTCGTTATGCTTAGGCTGATCCGGGTAGATACTTTACGCTGAGTACAACATATTGGTTTTCTCGTGTTACGGCTCAATTGTCTTTATCTGATCTTACAGACGCTTTCTTACACCTCTGAAGCAGACAACCTTTGAATTCGTCGTGGGAAATTTCTCATTTTGCAATAATGTTTTCAACTTTTTTCAAACTCGTCTGCTTCTGACTTGTTTGTATATCTTCGACAGTTTGTTAGTTCGATCATCGGCCAGAATATACAAAATACTTTTATAATGGTAGAAATGGCTTTCCCTCCTTGGCGCTCACGACTTTGTGTATACTTTATGACTGACTCGCTGGTGTCAGGATATATGGATCGGTGATACTTGTAACTTACCCTTTAAACTTCGTGGTATAACTGAACAAGTGTTGAAAGAGGCATTAAAACCATACAAATATATACACAAATTAGGAAACAGTTATTACAGTTGAGTTCAGTTAATATACAAAGCCCCACAAAGCCTTACCTTTATGAACAAACAATGAAACATTTAACGGGTTTTAATATTCGATTAATTTAATTACTTCCCGCACCGAACACATTTGTTTAAGGGATACAATTGTAACAGGAAGTACTCACTGATATTTATATTAAAATATAATTTTAGACTTTTTTTCTATCCTACCTAGCTACACCGATTAACAACAAAAATGCGTATTATATAAACGAGCCTGTCACTAGGAAAAGACACTAGTTGAGTTCACATATATTTTAATACATCAAGATCGGTTTGTGCATCAACACAGTCTAATACAGATCTACGCTTTATTGCCTCTAATAATATTTTATATGTGCCGAGAAAACAAACATTAGGGACTATGAGTAGTATATCGACAGAGATCAGCCTGCGCAGTCCGCGCAGGCTAATCGGGGCAGACACATTCCGTCTCAGGGGGAGAGAGATATAGAGTAATGATTCCTGAAACAGAAAATCTACAGGAGGCGAAAAGTGTCTGCCCGGGTTAGCCTGCGCATATTACTCGCGCATATTACTCGCTTTCCTTCGAAAAAAAGATAAATATGCCTAATAATATAAAAATAAAATAATCAATTTTTCCACCCTTATCTTGGTTATAAACACTTGTTCACGTGACTGTAATTATATATTGACTATGTATGTATTTAATGTTATTCCTCACGCTGTACAATAGCTGTACCAGAGAGAAATAAAGATAGGCCTACTGTTCTGTTAAAGGCGAGTATTACATACAAATAATTTATATGAAATAGAATCACATAGTAACTCTGAAGAAGATTAACAGTAAACGTAACAGTTAGAGAATTAACTGTATTGTACGAATTAAAGATAAAGAGCTCCTGTATGGGAAAAGGTTCAAGTTGGCTGTTGTGTGAATAGATCCAGATATCAAGATCTACACTGTTCAAATATTACTTACACACAAGCTTGTTAAAAAGATTATGTCATTTTGAGTAGATTATGATAAGATTGAGTGGATGCACAGGCTGATTTGGATCTGTACTTTTCTCATTTGCTGGCTCATTATGAGTCATACAGGGTTATATAAAATTGATCATTGTTTGCGGTCACACATTGCGCGCGCATCAGCGTTGTCCGCCATCTTGACGGTCAAATTCAATGAAGCGATCGATTAGATTTCTTTAACGTAATTATTTACTACGCCTTCAAGGCAAAGTTTAACAATGGTCAAAACTTGTAGTGTTGTTAACTGTCACAACAGATCCAGTCGGGATAAGAAATCGTATTTGTAATTAGGGTGAGAAGAAAAAGGAAATTAGCGAAAAACGACGTTCGACATGGATTTGCCCGTTCGAACAGAGCTAACTTCATCTCGTCGAAATACACGAAGATCTGCTCAGATCACTTTCAAAACGATATGTTATTACATTATAATGTTTAAAACAACTATCGTTATTCATATTTGTATGTAGAAAGACCCCGAGATCGAAGGATAAAGAAAATTGCTGGTGATGTTTACTTGTCATTTCAATTGTTTAATTACAATCGACTCCGGAACGTGAAGGAATGTTAATATGTGTTTATATTCGCCCACATGACATCTTTAGAAGCGATCCTTTAATGTTAGGTTTCATATGTTTTGACAATATTCGATTGTTACTTTTACTTTGTAGATGCATATAGTAAACAGGAATATTGCACCCCACCCACTTGCCTTTTCGGTGAACCAGACATGTCAATGATTGAACTTACGTTTTTTATCAAAAGACATGTAAGTCTATTGAAATAAGAAAAGATGTGAAAGGGAAAAACCTTATTGAGAGAAAATCATCCCCCCCCCCCCCCACACACACACACACAACACAAACTATACTCTAAAGCAAAACCTTTATTCATTTCTTCTAATAATTTCAGGAAAACTGTCTTGTATGACGACACCAACCCAGACTGGGCCCCCCGTTGAACCTTGGCTACTCTTTATCGTCACTATCCACCTCCCGTTACAACAGAGTGATTGAGCGAAAACAGGAAAAGGTAGATATAAGCTGTGCTACATCATGGCTAGAACTGGCCGAGTTCTCACCCCAGCGAACCACATGTAAAATCAGACATTGAACTCAAAAGAGCAAACATCCCTTGTTAAGATGTCGAAAAAGGTCTGGGAAGAGCTGAACAGAATTACCTTAGAAATCGCTTATCTAAAGGAAGAGCTCGGTCTTATGGACATGTCAGAGGATTCCTTCAAGGAGAGTGATGAGCGTGTTAAATTCTACACTGGACGCCAAAATTTCACCATATTGATGGCAGTGTTTTCTATCGTAGCACCATCACTAAATGATTCTAAAAAGAACAAACTGTCCAAATTTACAAAAATATTATTGCACTCATGAAGTAGCGACTTGATCTTCATGTGCAGAGATTCCGTGTGTCACCAGCCACTGTGTCAAGACATCTTCTTCGGGTCCTTGACGTTATTCTCTGTGGAAAAGCAGCCAATTGCTTGGGAAGATTGTTGTATTAAGTACTGGTGTGAGAAAACCAGGAAATGTATGAGTAGGTGAACTGGCCGCCGTGATATAACTGAGAAATTGTTAAAAGCGGCGTTAAACCCCAACCAATCAATCACAAGAGTAATTGTCTGGCCTGACTGTGAAGAACTGAGATTAACAATGCCAATGGACTTTCAAAACGCGTTTGGGCTAAAAGTGTGTGCTATCATAGATTGTTTTGAAATTGTCATTGAACGCCCGTCAGAATTGAAAGCCAGAGCACAGACGTGATCCCAGTACAAACATCACAATACTGTGAAAGTACTCATAGCTGAAATATCCTATCAGAAGCAGTGGGGGCAGAACTTCCGATAAACATTTAACTAAAAACTGTGGCTTTCTCGATATATACGATTGTGCCAGGAGATGTTATTCTAGCTGACCGGGGTTTTGATATAAAGGACATTGTTGGATTATTGGGAGCAGAAGTAAAGATCCCAGCCTTCACAAAAGGAAAAACACAACTGTCCCCTTTAGAGCTTGAATCAACTCGAAAAATCGCCAGACTTAGAATTCATGTGGAACGTGTGATTTGCATTTAAAAAAAATAGTAAATACACTATTCTTCAGAGCACCCTGACAATTGACTATATAATGTCATCACACAATGCAAATCCAGTGGTGGACAAAATGGTTGCTGTGTGTTCTGTTCTATTCTAACCAATCTATATGAATCTGTTGTGCCTTTCACTTAAATAAAACGGTAAACCTATGCCTTGTGGAAAGTAAAGTAAAACATCATCGATTCACTGTAATATTGTCCAGCTGTCTAATATTTATATATTTACCCTTTCCCATGATAATGTTGACAGTATTTGACACATCTATTGCATGCAGAATTAAAATCGTTTTAAAACAGGGAGCAATTTTCTGTTGTCACAATGTGTTCAACTCTCATCAATAACTACGGTCATTGTTTTTCAAAAGTTGTCTGCTGCAGATGTATGTGCCAGAAAGTGTCTACAAGTAGGACTATTTAATTAAATAATTTGTGATATGAACTGGTCCGTGTGATACCACTGAAATAAAAAAATTATACTTTACATAATTTATTTTGTTTCTTTAATAATTGATCGGAGTTAAAGAAACAAAATAAATTATGTAAAGTATAATTTTTTTAATTATATTACAAAATGAGATCAACACATAGTCACAAAAGGAGAAATGGCTCATTTGCATCACCAGTAAATAATTTCAACAACAAAATAAAGCTGCTGTTTAACTACTTTATTTTCAGTTTGTTCTTTTACAAATCTAGTTGACAACATTGTTATAAAAGGATAATTGAGTGATAAATTTAGGTTTAATGCCATTTTCAACCATTTGTTAGTCATATCATGACGGACAGTTCGCCTACTCATGTGTTTCCTGGCTATCTCACACCAGTACTCCACACAAGTATTTCCAAGCAACTGGCTACGCTTGCCCATGTCAACTGAAAAGAAAGAAAATATTTACTTTTAGCAATTTTTTCATTTTCTTATAATCTCATATTGCATTCAGATGCCTGTATCCCATATGAGCTTAAACTTTTATTAAACATGTTTTCTTCTGTGGTTTGCAAAGCCGATAATAAAAATTATAAATGGTATCTAGTTTAAATGAATTATAACAGTAAAGCATGACAAATCATAAACCCTTTTTCACATACAGACTCATTTTAAAATATTGAAATATTCCTTGTTTAACCCTTCCCCTCAACAAACAATATCTTCATTTGCCACAATGTTTTCTACTCCAATAAAACTTGTAGATTGGATGTATGTTGGAGGGGTTTATTCCCGATTGTCCCACGAAGAAAAGTTAAGAGAATTCGTAACATACTGTTTCATAAATAAAAGTTACAAAGATACTGGAATTTTAAATGAACCGAACTGTAGTGACATCTTCGTCCCGGGCAGGTATTAGCCGACACCTTACCGGTAGTTTTTCCTGATTGACCTACATCGACTTTTAGCCCAAAAATCAAAATGTGGGACAATCGGAAATATTTTTTGATTAATCCACACAATCTATATTTGTAGTCCAAATAAATAACAAGTAATGTGAGAAAAGTTTAAATTAAGGAATTCTAAATTCATCATTTTGTCACAATATTTAATTTTAATTCATGTTTAATAGTGGATTCAGCATTGGACGTAGGGGTCTATTGAAGTTGTGACCAGGAACAGCACTTATTACATTTATTTGCTTTTTAAAACACTTTTCTGAAATTAGTTTCTGCATTGAACATATTTTCACGTCAATGTGGGGTGTGCACTTTTTTAGTCTTTTTCGTATACTCACGATTTTACTTCAAACCGAGGGAATGCGGTTCAAACGGTGCTGATTTCAATATCAAGACGTACTTGAAGGAATTCAACGCATTGAAATTAACTCTGCAAATACGATATATTCAAAGTTTGTAACATTTTAGTAGTAGTAATACTACCCTTAATAGTCCTTCTTGCTGATCCTGCACAGCGCACTGCCTGACCCTGACCTGTCAAACATGATGGATGAGTTCGTGTTGACCCGTCATCGCTGACACTTGATGGATGAGTTACCCCGTCATCGCTGACTCATGATCGATGAGTTCGTGTTGCCCCGTCATCGCTGTCACGATCTATCAACTCGATTATAATTACCGACACTAAATGTCAACCCGATGATTACTTCCCTACACTATCGATCACTAACCTGACGAATGAGTGATAAATGAGTTCGTGTTGACCCGTCATCGCTGACTCATGATCGATGAGTTCGTGTTGCCCCGTCATCGCTGTCACGATCTGTCAACTCGATTATAAATACCGACACTAAATGTCAACCCGATGATTACTTCCCTACACTATCGATCACTAACCTGACAAATGAGTGATAAATGAGTTCGTGTTGACCCGTCATCGCTGACACATGATCGGTGAGTTCGTGTTGACCGTCATTCCTGTCATCCTCGATAATAAATTCTGTCACTATCTGTCAACTCGATAATAAATACCGACACTATATGTCAACTCGATAATTACTCCCCTACACTATCGGTCACTAACCTGACAAATGACTGATAAACGAGTTCGTGTTGACCCGTCATCCCGACAGTGATTGATGTAAATCTACGTTTTTATTTTTTTAATTAATGGAATTTATCCCGAGGTCATGTTTGATGAAGTCCCTGTCATATCGAGTTCATAGTTCCTGATCAATTGATGACATGAAAGATATATAAGGCGGAAGGTCCAGGGTTATTTATCAACTGAAATGAAAGGTAAAACATCATTTACTTTAAAAGAAGATGAATGAACACAAAAAACATGCGATAGTGAAACCATTTTTGTTATTGAAAAAATGCGCTTGCTGTGGCTTTTTCAATGAAAATGAACTTTGTGAAGATTGCATAGATATAATAAATGATGATGATGATGACTTTAACTCTGATATTGAATTATCAGAACAAAGTCATGACGTAATTTCGATTGCAAGTGAATCAGACATTTTCAATGAAAGTGAACCTTGTGAAGAACGCGTAGATATAATAAATGATGATGATTTTAACTCTGATATTGAAACATCAAAACGAAGTCATGACGTAATATCGATTTCAAGCGAATCAGACAGTGAAATTGAATCACCCGAACTAAGGCATGAGGTGATTTCGATTTCAAGTGATTCGGATAGTGAAACAGAATCAACAGAACTAAGGGATAATGTGATTTCAATTTCAAGTGATTCGGATAGTGAAATAGAAACACCAGAGTTTAACATTTCAAGAGTAGACTTGCATGATTATGTTATAGAAATTTAAAGTGAGTATAATACGAGTTATAGGATGACAACGCCATATTTTCACACAGCTAAA
Source organism: Serripes groenlandicus (assembly GCA_031761405.1). Taxonomy (NCBI): domain Eukaryota; kingdom Metazoa; phylum Mollusca; class Bivalvia; order Cardiida; family Cardiidae; genus Serripes; species Serripes groenlandicus. The sequence goes on from JASEVX010000001.1 coordinate 70,443,240, forward strand.
TTTGTTGTTCAAGTATTTCATACAAACTAGTATCAACATGTTAGTTATTGTGAAGGATTACATAAGGTTCACAGCATGACGAGAAAAAGTTTCATGCTGTCATGCTATTATATAAATAGAACAACGCTTATTCATAGCTTTAAGTTATATATTATGCAATATTCTTTAATAAATATTCATAAGAAACTTACCTGAGTAATCCCTTGTTTTCATATATTGACTGACCTATCGACAGTATTTTATTTGTTTAAATTCAGATGAACACAGATGGACAATTAAACTTTTTGATTGTTTTCATCAATGGTTTTTAAAAAATACAAGTAATTGGTATTTATTAATTTAGATTTTCCGTTACTTGAAAACATTTGAGTTATGTATTAACAACATCTCATATATAATCAATACTAACACTTCTGCTAATCGGGAAAAAGGGTATATTTGTTTCCTTGGAACATTTACAGAGGCTAATGAGGGATGCAACGGTATTATACCAGCTATCCGAATGCTCTTCAGAAGCCGGTAACAATGCATGCCCTAATTCGTGAATGAACACGCTAGAAAAAAAAGTGGCCGAGACCATTGCATCTTTATATATTTTAATAGAAACGTTTTCATTATTTAGAAAACACGTTTGACCTAACATTTTATTATGGGTAACATCAATCAATTCAATAGTCAATTGTGGTATTTTTGTTTTTCTAGATTTAAGAAACGGTTGGAAAAAGTTTAACCAAGATGTTGTCAAATCTTTAAAAAAAAATCAAGATTTATATTTAGCAAACTTTGTTCCTTTAGTACGCGAATTACTATTTGATCTTTGCCAAAAATTGTCGGAACCTTTTCCTTATTTAGTATGATTTCTCTGTCATTATCTACATAAATTCTAAATTTCCTGCTTTTAATGTTAAAATGAAAGGTTACGTCCGAAAATTCTCGACTTCCTTTACCTGTATTTTTTAAAAAACATTCCGCCTGATCACATGTTAATATTATAAACATGTGACCGATATCCATAATATTTCGAAGAAATTCAAACATTTTATATCTTTTTTCAAAAAAAGGAAAAAGAAAAAAAAGAAATTAGATCCTTCTGTGTTCACTAAATGTCTAAGTATGAAATAACATATTATCTTTTTCACGTTCATGGTGTAATATAGGAGAGTCATAAAAAACAACTAATTAATTCGTTTAATGTAAATATATACATTAACGTAAGCATGACAAGACAATTACTATGTTTTTAGTTATGAATAATCAATCATCGTAGTGATTTAGTAAGATAAAACATTTATATGAAATCATATAATAAAACTGAAACCATTATGGAAAAAGTAGCAAGTTCCGTGTTGAATCAATAGAACTGAAATATAGTTGGAAAAGATGTAATTGCCTCTATGCTTTCAAAGGACGTTTTGTTTGTTTGATTCGACGAGTTTAAAGGGTGTTTTCAACATTATTTCAGTAATAACAACCCATCAGTTCATAATAGAACTGACTCATTATGGAAAAAGTAGCATTACTCTTTATATGGTTCTGGTTTTACGCAAATGTTGTGACAAAATCAGTAATTGTCTGCTATACTTTCAATGTTACACAAGTTCCGTGTTGAATCAATAGAACTGAAACATAGTTGAAAAAGAAGTAATTGCCCCTATGCTTTCAAAGGACGTTTTGTTTGTTTGATTCGACGAGATTAAAGGGTGTTTTCAACATTATTTCAGTAATAACAACCCATCAGTTCATAATAGAACTAACTCATTATGGAAAAAGTAGCATTGCTCTTTATATGGTTCTGGTTTTACGCAAATGTTGTGACAAAATCAGTAATTGTCTGCTATACTTTCAATGTTACACAAGTTCCGTGTTGAATCAATAGAACTGAAACATAGTTGAAAAATAAGTAATTGTCCCTATGCTTTCAAAGGACGTTTGTTTGTTTGATTTGACGGGTTTAAAGGTAGTTTTTAACATTAATTCAGTAATATCAACCCATCAGTTCATAATAAAACTGAAAACATTATGGAAAAAGTAGCATTGCTCTTTATATGGTTCTGGTTTTACGCAAATGTTGTGACAAAAGCAGTAATTGTCGGCCATACTTTCAATGTTACACAAGTTCCGTGTTGAATCAATAGAACTGAAATATAGTTGAAAAAGAAGTAATTGCCCCTATGCTTTCAAAGGACGTTTTGTTTGTTTGATTCGACGTGTTTAAAGGGTGTTTTCAACATTATTTCAGTAATGTTTAAAGGTAGTTTTTAACATTAATTCAGTAATACCAACCCATCAGTTCATAATAAAACTGAAACATTATGGAAAAAGTAGCATTGCTCTTTATATGGTTCTGGTTTTACGCAAATGTTGTGACAAAAGCAGTAATTGTCGGCCATACTTTTAATGTTACACAAGTTCCGTGTTGAATCAATAGAACTGAAATATAGTTGAAAAAGAAGTAATTGCCCCTACGCTTGTTTGTTTGATTCGACGGGTTTAAAGGGTGTTTTCAACATTATTTCAGTAATATCAACCCATCAGTTCATAATAAAACTGAAAACATTATGGAAAATGTAGCATTGCTCTTTATATGGTTCTGGTTTTACGCAAATGTTGTGACAAAAGCAGTAATTGTCCGCCATACTTTCAATGTTACACAAGTTCCGTGTTGAATCAATAGAACTGAAATATAGTTGAAAAGAAGTAATTGCCCCTATGCTTTTAAAGGACGTTTTGTTTGTTTGATTCGACGGGTTTAAAGGGTGTTTTCAACATTTTCAGTAATACAACCCATCAGTTCATAATAACACTGAAAACATTATGGATTAAGTAGCATTGCTCTTTATATTGTTCTGGTTTTACGCAAATGTTGTGACAAAATCAGTAATTGACCGCCATGCTGTCAATGTTACACAAGTTCCCTGTTGAATCAATAGAACTGAATTATAGTTGAAAAAGAAGTAATTGCCCCTATGCTTGTTTATTTGTTTCGACGGTTTAAAGGGTATTTTCAACATTATTTCAGTAATACTAACCCATCAGTTCATAATATAACTGAAAACATTATGGAAAAAGCATCATTGCTCTTTATATGGTTCTGCTTTTAAGCAAATGTTGTGACAAAAGCAGTAATTGTCCGCCAGGCTTTCAATATTACACAAGTTCCGTGTTGAAACAAAACGGTTTTTCAATAAAACTGAAACATAGTGTCAAAGATATAATTGCCCGTATTGCTTACGTGTCTCATGACTTATACATATATATTTTCAGATGTTCACTAGTTTACAACGTTGCAGATGGTCTTTCAATACAACTGACATATAGTTGAAAAGAAGTAATTGCCCCTATGCTTGTTTGTTTGTTTCGACGGGTTTAAAGGGTGTTTTCAACATCATTTCAGTAGTACCAACCCATCAGTTCATAATATAATTGAAAACAATATGGAAAAAGCAGCATTGCTCTTTTTATGGTTTTAGTTTTACGCAAATGTTGTGACAAAAGCAGTAGTTGTCCAACATGCTTTCAATGTTACACAAGTTCCGTGTTGAATCAAAACGGCTTTTCAATAAACTGAAAACGTAGTGTCAAAGATGCAATTGCCCGTATTGCTTATACGTGTCTCATGACTTTATAAATATATATTTGCAGATGTCCACTAGATTACAACGTTGCAGATGGTGTGCTACTACATTCTATAATACACAGGACCTAAATGCTCACGAAAATATACATAGACAGCTAGATAGTCTAGGAAATGTAAGATTTAACTTTTAAATTTCATATAACAAGACGTTTTAATTCAATAATAGTACAGATCTTACTCTTTAATCTAAATATTTTTTGTTTTTGTTTTTATTCTTTCAACTATATATAGTTCTTCATTCTTTATTCTTTTCATATATATTTCAGGGCGCTTCTAATTACCAAGAAACCTCCGATGGTTTTCGCTGTCAAGAGTGTACCAAGCTATATTCGACAAAATCAAACCTAGAACGTCACAAAAAGGCAGATCATACATACCAAAGTTTTCTTTGTTCAAAGTGTTCTAAGTCATTTAAATATTCTAATGATCGTGTCCGTCACCAGAAAACGTGTGAAGGAAATGAACACAGCTGCTCTAAATGTAATAAGCTATGCTCTACCGCTTACGGACTCAGACGTCATCTTCATTACCACGAAAAACAGCCTGAGAAACGCAGCGAACGAGAATCTAAAAGTTCACGTCAACCACCAAATAAAACGGCCACTCAGTATAGATGTCGTCACTGTATTCAAAAGTTTAACAACCGTCATGATCTTTACATTCATGGAATGAGAGAACATTATCAGACCGGAGGCCGCTTACAGATACAGCCGTGGAATGCTGACAATGCTCCGTGGTTACGCGATGGTAATGACGACAGTCTTCGAAACATTTATGAGGCTAATAGACCATTGATACTGGAACCTCATCGACAAGGTCCAATCAATTCGGTTTACAATTTCCCCTTAGATAACGACGTTACCATTATACAGTTAATGGAATATGCGAATGACATCTATAGGAGAGAACAACATGCTTTCCGTTTGAATCTAGTGTTTGGAGTGATTCTACAACACAGGGAAACTGGTCAGTATCGATATTTCATACCATATAACAACAATGGTATTTTAGAAAGACCGTTCTACATTTCAAGAAGGTCGGATTTAGATCGCTTACGTTTACGTTTGCGAAGAATGGATATTATTACAGAATTACTACGTATCAGACCAGATACCAAATGGTTTCCGGTGTTAGTGACGAATATTCATTTCACGCTTTATTCGACCAGTTATGTACTAGGTGAGGGTATGTTACCGGACTATCTTTTCAGAAAAGACAGCATTTACCCTTTGGTAAATAATCGACGAACTGGAAAAGCGTTTAACGACAATCTCTGTGCTTTTCGATGTCTAGCCTTGCACCGAGGCTATGATATCAGAGCGATCGAAGGCCCATCATTCAATTTATACAGACAGTGGGTTGGAAATTTTCACCAAGAATTTAATGGTATTTCTTTCGAAGATTTCCCAGATTTTGAGATTTTCTACAAAGTAAACCTTGAGGTCTATAGTTTAGAAGACGATGGGATAGCTCTAATCATCTACAAGTCTCGTGGACTACAAGCCGACACTATGTACGTGAACATGTACGAGAATCACCTTTCGTTTATTAAGAATTTCTCTTTATACGCTAAAAAATATCGGTGTACGATTTGCGATCGTAACTTTGATCACGCGGGAAATCTGCATCGTCATCTGCGCTCGTGCGAGAACAAGACCAAATACGTCTACCCGGGTGGGTTTTATCAATATACTGAATCTATATTTGAGAGGCTAGAACAATTCGGTATTAATGTCCCGGAAGTCGACAAAACATTTCCTTGGTTCATCTGTTTTGATTTCGAAGCCTTACTGCAAAAGGTGAACGATCGTCCCACTGAAATGCTAGAATGGACACAAAGACATATCCCAGTCAGCGTATCAATATGCAGTAATGTGGAGGGTTATACAGAGCCCTTATGTATTGTAGAGCAGGACCAAGACACATTACTACAGAAAATGATTGATCAGATGATAAACATTGCTAACAGAGTACATGAATTATCGGAAGACAAATGGGGGTGGGTGTTAGAAGCCATAGATTTTAAAATTGACGAGGAAAACAAGATTACTGAAACGTTAGAGGAGAACCAATATAATAGTGATGACGAAGAGAGTGAAGAGGGAACAACAAAGCAAACTGCGCATCCGTTGAAACGGCTTCATAGTGAAATGGAAGTGTACATCTCTCAGGTTCCTGTTCTCGGATTCAACTCTGCTAAATACGATTTGAATCTTGTGAAGAAGCGGCTGGCTAAACAGCTTAACATGCACGACAAAGGAATGAAAGGTTCATTCGTAGTTAAGAAAAATAATTCCTACACATGTATTTCTACGGATCAGTTGAGATTTCTGGACATATCTCAGTTTTTAGCTGTCGGATCATCATATTCTGGGTTTTTAAAAGCCTATGGTATCAAAGAGCAAAAAGGATTTTTCACGTACGAATGGTTAGATGATATGACAAAACTAAATCACCCTGCACTACCCTCTCATGAATCCTTTTATAGTACCCTTAAAGAACGAAACATATCCGAAGATGAATACCAGTACTGTCCACAAATCTGGCGGGATGCTGCGATGTCAGAATTCAAAGACTTTTTAGTATGGTATAACAACCTCGACGTTGGTCCATTTGTAAACGCCGTAGAGCGTTTTCAGACATTTTACTTTAACAAAGGCATCGACGTTTTTAAAACAAGTATTTCCGTTCCCGGAATAGCGCGTCAGCTTTTGTTTAGAACAGCCAGAAAGCATAATGCGAATTTCGCCCTTTTTGATAAAAGTAATAGCGATCTTTACCAAACCATCAAACAAAATATAGTGGGTGGACCGAGTATTATTTTCACTCGACATCACTGCGTTGGACAAACGAGTATTCGAGACAATAAGATATGCGGTTCTATTCTCGGATTCGATGCTAATGCCTTGTACTTACAGGCTATTGGTCAGCCTATGCCAGTAGGAATGTTCATTCGAAGAAAATCCGAGAAAAACTTTAGACCAGAGCTACGAGATAAGTATATGGTCGCTTATCACTGGATGGAATGGATTATGCATACTCAAAATGTATATATTCAACACAGACTGAATTCGGGTAGAGAGGTCAGAGTCGGGAAGTATCCTGTGGATGGATACTCTAAACCTATTTTCCCAGAGCAGCAACCAACAGTGTATCAGTTTCATGGGTGTTACTGGCACGGGCATGACTGCGAAGTAACATTTGGAATCAAGGACGAAAAATGGTGGAAAAACCGTGAACAGAAATTAAGAAAAACCAAGGAGACCACCACTTTTCTGAAAGCTAGAGGTTGTAATGTAATAGAACTGTGGGAGTGCGAGTTTGGTCAATATTGTCGGAAAAACCCGCATATATACGTCTTTATTGATTCAATGAGACCGGCCTTTTTCAAAAGACATAAAGGTAAAATACAAACAAAACAAATTCTAGATGGCGTGGTTCATGGAGAACTTTTTGGTATGGTGGAAGTGGACATCGAGGTTCCAGAAACTTGGCCTGCGTACTTTCAACACCCGACTTTGACACCCTCAGAGTATTTTCAAGAGATGTCGCCGTTATTTTGTACATCAGATATTCCTTTTGAGGACATTGGTTGTCATATGCAGAAGCACGTAGAAAAATTCAATCTTTCTAAAGACTCTAGACGGTTATTGGTCGGTGGTATGAAAGGTAAACAAATGTTAATAGCCACGCCTCTCCTAAAGTGGTACTTGAATCACGGTATGGTCGTGACCAAAATTTATCAAGTCGTCGAATTCCAAGAACAACGATGCTTCAAAGATTTTATAGAGGAAGTAAGCGACGCACGCCGTCAAGGCGATATAAAACCGGATACGGCCATCATAGCGGATACCATGAAGGTCATTGGAAATTCGGGTTACGGTTCACTGATTATGGACAAGACAAAACACAGAAACATACAGTACATTAAAGGGGAAAACAAGACCTGTCTGAAGATTAATGAACCCTGCTTTAGAAAACTTGACTGTCTCGATCAAGAAGAACAATATTACGAAGTAGAAATGGCTAAGAAGCGGATCAAGCTTTACTTGCCCATTCAACTCGGTTATTTCATCTTGCAGTACGCCAAGTTAAGAATGTTACAATTTTATTTCGACTTTATGGACAAATATGTTGACCGATCGGATTTTGAGTACTGCGAGATGGATACAGACAGTGCATACATGGCTATTTCCGGTTCTTGTCTCAAAGACGTCATAAAACCGGAGATGAGGGAGAAATATCAACAAGGGCTAACTGATTTTTGCAGTGACATTCCGATGGAGGCTGATGCTATGTTTCACTGGTTTCCTCGAACATGTTGCACTAAACATGGGAAATACGACAAACGAACACCCGGTCTTTTTAAATTGGAATACCAAGGCGATGAAATGATCGGTTTGTGTAGTAAAACATATATCGTTCGTAAATCAAAAGTAATCAAACCTTCTGCCGTTAAAATCACGGCTTACAACTTATTGAGACGTAGTATAAAGATCAGAAGAAAGAGATATACCCAAAAATCAAAGTCTACAAACGAATACAAATTTAGTTCGAAAGGAATCAGTAAAAGAACAGTGAAAGCCCCAATGACAAAGTTTCGGTATGTATTAAAAACACATAAAGCTGAAAGCGGAAGCAACCACGGATTTAGAGTGAGACATAATAGAATTTATACATATACCCAGGAAAGAAGAGGATTCTCTTACTTCTATTGTAAGAGGAAAGTCTTGAACGACGGAATTCATACGTCACCTCTGGATATCACAATATGTCCAGTACCTGTAACTGCAGAAGATGAGCAAGAGCCATTCAAATAAAATATTCAACATGTAGAGTAGTAATCAAAACGATATTAGCAGCACGTACTATCAACATAGCTTCATTTACGAAATGTATCCCTTTCCAGAATGTACATCTGTTGTAGTGACAGGAGCTACCTGCAGTGGCAAGACCACGTGGGTATTTCGACTTTTACAACAAAAATACCTTATGTTTACTAAACCACCCGAAAAGGTTCTGTATTGTTACGGTATATATCAACCCCTGTTCGAAGTTATGGAAAAGGAGTTATCTTTTATCACATTTCATCATGGATTACCTAACGAAGAAGAGTTGAATGACCTTTCAAATGACACCAATTGCAATTTGGTTATTTTAGACGATTTAATGGAGAATGTGACGTCATCAGCAGACATGGAAAACTTGTTCGTAAAAGGCATGCATCATCGTCATCTCAGTATACTTTACTTGAACCAAAATCTGTTTTGTAAAGGAAAACACAGCCGAACGATCAACTTGAACACACACATTTTGGTACTTATGAAGAATCCAAGAGACGTGTCTCAACTGCAGTGTTTGGCGCGTCAAGCCTTTTTAGGCAAAGGAACGTTCGTAATGGAAGCTTATAAAGATGCAACATCACAACCTTACGGTTATTTAGTCTTGGACTTCTCTCCGTCGGGAGAGGAATCGTATCGAGTGAGAACTCAAGTGTTTCCAGACGAAGACACCATCGTATATCAAAGCAAATAAAAGGCTAACTCGTTTTATTCATCCGTATTCGTTTGTCAGCTAGGTTCGAATAAACATGCAGAAAATGGTATTGTTGCCGTTTGAGAGATATCAACGACTTCTAGCGAATAAACAAGACCTGTCATGTACATCATCAACAGCACCTAACGCGGTACAACATCAGGATATAATTTCAGAAAACGATTCGCCGATACATATGGTGCAAACTGAAGAATCTTCACAGAAAAGACTTTCTCAAGACATTGAAAATTTAATTCCATTGTTTCCAAAGACATTACAAGCTCGTGCACGTGCGTTATTAACCTACATTCTGCCTTATATTACCTGGAACGAGAAAGGAGAGGTGGCCATTTCTGGAGAGTTTATACCTAACTCTAACATTGTTGATCTTATTAGAGGGCAGTTGAAAGATTACAGAGCCTTTCGTCCTTCGGGAGTGGACAAATTTGAAATTTTATTTAAAGACATAAACGTTCCTCTCAGTCTGCTGACGCTATCCCGACGAGAGCAAATCGGACAAGGAAAAATACCACCACCTCCCGGTATCGCGGTCAAAAAACAGGCAGTAATAACGAAGAAACCTAAAGTGAAATGGCTAAAACGGTGAAGTACGAAAATTACCTCGCAAGCATTTATTTCGACCCTAAACATGCAGCAGCCTATAGCGGAGTCGATAACTTATACAGGGCTGTGAGAAAAGAAGGAAAATTTGTGTTAGGAAAATCTAAAATTCGGAATTGGTTACTAAAACAAGAGGACTATGCCGTACACCGAGAAGTACGCAGTAAAGTTAAACGCCGTAGAGTTATAGCCCCATACGTCGATTACCAGTGGGATGTGGATACGGCAAACATGGAATTTTATAAGAAAGAAAATGCTGGCTATGCCTATTTCTTATTGGCAGTGGACATCCTTTCAAAATATGTGTGGACCGTACCATTACGCACTAGAACGGCGAAAGAAATGAAGAAAGCTTTCCAGCAAGTATTTGAACAAGGTAGAAAACCAACAAACATTAGAAGCGATAAAGGAACTGAATTTGTGAATAAGGATGTTAAACAGTTATTCAAAAGTCTTGATGTGAATTACTTTGTCACACAGAATGTGGTCAAAGCGTCGTTTGCGGAAAGATCAATTAAGGTTATCAAATCGCGCATTGCTCGTTACTTAACGCATAAGCAAGACAAGCGTTGGATAGATATTCTTTCAGATGTCACGGAAAGCTATAACAAGACTTACCATCGAACAATCAAGCGTACCCCGAACAGTGTGAGAAAGGAAGATTCGGTTGCGTTGTGGAAACTACAATATGAATCATACCCCAAGAAATTTGAAAAAACAATTAAAATTGGAACGTATAAATTCAAAGTAGGTGATCTCGTAAGGGTTTCCTTCATACGAAGATCTTTCCAGAGAGAGTACGACGAGAGGTGGTTACGTGAATTGTTCGTGATTAATAAACGCTTGATGAAAGAATCAATCCCTCAATATCAACTGAAAGATTACGGCGGAGATTTAGTTATTGGCACGTTTTATCAAAACCAGTTGATTAAAGCCTACGACCAGGAGATGTATTTAGTAGATGAAGTATTGAGAACGCGACGAAAAGGGAAAACAAAAGAATATTTAGTGCGTTGGAAAGGTTGGGCTCCAAAATTCAACACATGGATTAGTGAAGCTGACATCAAAAGTTTAAAATAGGGCGATACGATTACTGAATGATCAAAATTCTTTCAGTAATCAAACAGAATGGTTCGGAAACATTTGTCATTGTTCGATGTTCTCGTTCAATCAACGGACAAACAGCGTGAGGTCTTATTGAAAACTGTATCAGAAACGCAATTAAAAGCCATACTTGAAGCTATATACAACGTCTTGTTTGGAACCTGTTCGATTAACACGAAGGATAAAAGAAAATTGAAACCAAATAGCGCCGTCATTCGACGAATGTTGTCTAAAGAACTCACACTAAAACAACAACGACGACTGTTGAAAAAACACCAACACCTGTTACCGTTATTATTGAAGCCGGTGATTGACATGTTCAGAAAACGATGACGAGTGAGAAATACATTTACGTGCAAAGTGACGAAAGTGCTAATTATTTTTCGGAAAACAAAACCTGTCATTTCAAAATTCATTTAAAGGTTCCTCTATATTTAGACGGTTTATGGAAAGTGGCTTTAGTACAATTTCATGCCTCTGAAAAAACGAAATCGAAAGCTAGTTCCGGACTATACATTTATTCAGATATTTGCGGAGAAAGCATCGTGAAAAGTGAGGAGCGTCCACTTCTCCGACGTTTAGAAAAAAACAAGAAAAACGAATGGGACTATATTATCGACTGTCCCTTTTACGTCAATGTAAGAAAGAAAGAACTTCGAGAATTCGAAATACATATAAAGCGAGAAGACGACACGGACGCTTCAGAACTACAGAAACCAGTGCGGTTAACATTACATCTAAAACGCAGTCCATTTTATTGAAAATTATGAAACTATACGTGCCTAATCCGCAAACGTGGGTTGATTTCTTTCAAAGAGTTAGCAGTAGTAAAACATCAAGAAACCAAACAGGAAGCGGCAGAAGACCACGGGTGATACCTGTGATCCAAGTCAAACTAGAGGAAAGTAAGCACATTTCCATTAAAGCGGTGTTACCAGCGGAACAAACGACCGCACAGGCAAAATCGGAGTTGGAACGTCAAGATATAAACTCGAGAGGTATTGTGAATACGAATCAGTCTAACAGTGGACGTGCAAGAAAGCGCATGCGATCGACTCTGGATGAGAAAGCTGTCAAACGTCAAAAGAAACCCGTAGCTGTCAAACGTCAAAAGAAATCCGTAGTTAAAGTCATTCGAAAAAAAGACGTTTTCGATCAAGATGTCCGTGTTTAACGAGCAGGAATTTAAAGAGGGACTTGTGTCGGAATTAGCTGTATTTGAGTTGCCGAGTACGCAAACGAGTGTAACAGATATACATTATGACGAAATTCGTCCAATGTCGCAAGTATCCGGAGATGGGCCTTTTGAGTTTAGAATCAGTGGGCAAAATTCCATGGATTATTTGGATTTAAAAAATTCGCAAATTTACGTGAGGCTGAAAGTAGAGAAACTGGATGGAACTGCTCTCACTACAGAGAAAGTTGGTCCTTCTAATTTGTTTTTGCAAAGCCTATTCTCTGCGGTCGAAGTCAGCTTACAGAACAAGGCGAGTATCACCTGCAACTATAATCCATATAGAGCCTATATTCATACGTTGCTAAATTACGGACAAGATGCATTATCGAGTCAACTGCAAACCCAGGTATGGTGGATGGATGATTCTGATTCTCCCGGTGTGACGGATACATCTGCTTCCATAAATCGTTACCTGTTGAATCAAGTGGACGTGAAAATCAAGTTGTACAGAAATCCTGCGAGTTTCGCTTTGCTCGCTGTTGATTCTGCAACAGACTTTAAAATCGTATTCGAGGACATCTACGTGCTAGCCAAAAAGGTTAGAGTGAACCCAGCTGTTATTTACGGTCATTCAAAGATATTGGAGAAACAGAATGCTCTATACCCATACGATAAGGTAGAATGTCGTTCTCAAAGTATTGCTACGGGTAGCACTTCTTTTAACTGGGAAAACATGTTTCAAGGAAGACGTCCCGAAAAAATCGTTATTGGTTTCGTAAAAAGCAAGGCAGTGAATGGGGATTACACAACCAATCCTTTCAACTTCGAAAACTGCGGGATTCGTCATATCGCCATTTACGTGGATGGATTACCAGTAGGTGGAAACCCATTAAAGCTGGATTTCTCAACGGCAGATGGAACGACAGACGTGCGTGCGTATACGAATTTGCTACTCAGCGCAGGAAAATGGAAGGAAAATGAGGGAAACGGTTTGAACAGAGAACACTTCAAAAGCGGCAGCACGCTATTCGCATTTCAGTTGGAGCCTGACTTTTCCCATCATGGGGAATATATGACCTTGGTGAAGAATGGTAACGTTAGGCTAGAAGTCCAGTTCAAAACCGGATTAACGGGTATGTACATATACTTCTTCGCTCTGGTTACTTTCTTAAGAAAATCGATTATTTTTAAAAAATGACTACTATATATCCAATGTGTTAACTTATGAAACAGCGAAGTTAATCTGCAATCTTTTAAACGAAACTTGTTATCTTTTCAGAGCCCATGAGCTGCATCGTCTACAGCAAATCGCTTGGACTCGTCGAGATAACCAAGGAACGAGACGTGCTTCTACCGCAATGAATACGACTCAGTTGGAATGTATGATACGTTGCGATCCCATACTTCGTGAAAATGTTGTTGGAGTTTACGCCGCTGATCAACTTCCGCAAACCAATGTGAATAGACCTTACGGATTGATAGTAAATACTGACATTCATACAAAACCAGGAACGCACTGGCTAGCCATCCATGACGATAGTGCTGGAAGAATAAATCTATTTGATTCATTCGGGAGATCCCCAATAGAAAATAGTGGTTATATATCTGAGTGGATAAATACACGCGATAAGACGTTATCTTATAACACCGTTCAAGTTCAAAGTGATATTTCGAATGTGTGCGGATTGTACTGTATTTTATTTCTGAGATATATACTCTCGGGAAACAATATGGAGGACTTCATTAACCTTTTCGATGTCTCAAACAGAGCATCAAATGATAACTTTGTGTATTATATCACCGCAACTGCGTATTCGCAATGTGTAAGCGATAACAGACATCATGGTCAGATCTGTTGTTCTTTATTGACACAATAATTAACAGTTGAATAAGTCTCTTTCAATTATTCGCAAGCTGATCATGTTTGTATATTTGTACGTAATAAAATAAATAAAAATACAATTTGTCTTTATTCATAATTTCCCAACTATATAAAGTCACGAAAAATATTCACTTTCCAAATATTTTCGAAAAATCAATACCGAGTTAAAACTGGACTTGATGTTTGTGAATAACTGTGGAGTGAGGAAAAAATAACGAATAATTGGTAATAGAATCATTTGTAGAAAAGGGATAAATCAACGAATAAATGGTCTATAATCATTTATTTAGTCCTTTATATACAGAAAGCATAATTGAAAGAAATGAATGGAATGCCGATGTTGATTGAAATACAGAAACGAATATGTTTAAAGCTGAAATATTAGTTGATCATAGATTTTCTATATAAATCTGTGATGTAATCGTAATAATTGTAGAGTCAATCTAATCATTTTTGATTTCCATTCGGTGGACTTCATGTCGGTCTCCCTCCAATCGCGACAGTTAATCTTTAGTTTGTACATGTTCACCAATGCTGAATTTTCCATTGTAGTCACAGCTTCCTCCCATTTCATAAGAATTTCATTTTCATCAACTTGCTGCAGCACTTCTTCAAAATAAAGCTCTAATTGTTCTTTCCTCGATAGCAATAAGCAGGTATGATTCTTTTGTGATAGACATTCGCTGACGCACCCAAAACACTTCGTTTTAAACACGTCGAACATGTTTTTCATAATTGAGTTAGCGTAAAAGAAATGGAAATAGGATTCCAATAAAGCAACTTCCATGATTCGTCGAAGTTAAAAGCGTTCTCAAAAAATGTCGCTAACCTTCGTACGTTTTCAAAGTGTTCCAATAAATTCGAGCTTCGGAAATAGCGGTGTCAATATTCGACGATAACTGTTTCAGCGTGTACCATTGCGAAAGACTGAAATTAACTCCAATGATTGTAGCTGTTCCATTTGCAAATTTTCGCACGTCCAGAAATATATATCCGTCTTGGTTACACACTGTCGCGTAAATGTTGTCATGTAGATTGAACTGTTTAGTAAATACGCAAGCAGAACTGTTCAAGACGGTTGTTGAACTTTCTGAATTGGAAAGTGTAGTACAATGATCTCCAACCCTCTGCGATAATATAATGAATCCAGGTGATGCACAGGTCGCAATGCAAATGAGAAAAATTCCAAACTTTTTAATATCCCCAAGTACTCGTTTAATTTTATTTCCTCTGAATAACAGATCCTCTTCTATATTGTACACCTCCATATCGGGTTCAACAATCATACTCATAGATACATCATGTTGGTCTTGAGAGTCATCTCCCTGACAATGATGTTCATTACTCATGTTTTAGGTTCAGTATCAAAAAGTAAACTGAAGTAAAAAGTACTGCCTAGATAGTTTTAATAATATTGATGTCTATGTAAAACATAATGCGATTCAATAGCGTATGTTTTATTTGCTGTTTGAAGTCAACTCACCAGTTTTGGTAATCATTCGGATTACATTCTTGACACTGAAGTGCTCCGATCTGATTTTGATGATCTTCTCGTTCAATACAAGAAATAACATCGGATAATTCAGGAACGTAGCTGTTTATTTCATCTAAGATCCTTAGTAATTCAGAAAACTGCTTAAAGGTTAGTGAAATGCCTTTGCGAGTAGGCTTAATATCATTCGCTCCCTCGGGTAACCAAAATCTTCGGATGTCAACACGGGCTATTTTCTTTGACACAGAAACGTACCAGTTTCCACCCAGATGTTTTGTATATGTCTCATAATCGTAAGCTCGATATTTTTTAATACTTTCCTCTATAATATCGATCAATCCCAAAAATTCATTCCATCTACACGGAATTAATGCAGCGCCCTTCGTTGTTGGAAAAAGCTGTCCATTCTTGTTGGTTTCGTATTTTCTAATGTGTATAAACACGTCGTTCATAAAGTCGGTTACCGTAACGAATGTAGTGTCGTCTCTCAAACGTGCACTAAATCTGTGTTCATCTGGATTCAGACTTTTTGGCAGCTCCACTTTGACCGATTCTAAATCTGATTTGTAACTCGTGGACATAGTGAAAATCAAGTAAAGTTTACGCAGATCGAAATTTCCTTATTATCTCCCCGTCTCCGACTTTGGTTTAACTTGTTGAATTACGTACGCGAATTTATAACGATTTCAAAGCTATTTCCTCCTACAACAATGTCATTAACCGTCACGTAATTTATTACATTCATACATAAAATACGAAGATTTTACATCAATCACTGTCGGGATATCGGGTCAACACGAACTCATTTATCACTCATTCGTCAGGTTAGTGATCGATAGTGTAGGGAAGTAATCATCGGGTTGACATTTAGTGTCGGTATTTATAATCGAGTTGATAGATCGTGACAGCGATGACGGGGCAACACGAACTCATCGATCATGAGTCAGCGATGACGGGGTAACTCATCCATCAAGTGTCAGCGATGACGGGTCAACACGAACTCATCCATCATGTTTGACAGGTCAGAGTCAGGCAGTGCGCTGTGCAGGATCAGCAAGAAGGACTATTAAGGGTAGTATTACTACTACTCATTTTGATACAACAACATCAGACGACTTTAAATGATCAAATTTCAGAAGTGAGAAATTTCCCCCTTTGATTCAATGTGTTGGTATTTACACTGGTAGCGCTGTAATATAGCTGAAAACTTATGAAAGAGAGATACATTTCTATTCAAACAACAATACGCACACAATACGCATAGACGATCTGTAATGTTCGTCTCCCTTTGTTATTCCCTCTGACCCGTTTTCTCTAAAATTGGTTTGTGTAACAATTACTAAAGTACAACAAGCATGTATGAAATACAGAATTTTATATTCAATTCACACTTACGAAATGATACTGAATCATCAAACATCTGAAAATGTCATCTTGTATAGCCAACGTCAATTTAGTTACGCCTGCTTTTACCAATATATTTACGTAAATATCTCTTGAACCCAAGTGACCTATACTTTTACGCGACACCTACTTATCTCTTTCCATATAGTCTCTGCAGGATAGATCCCCCGGAACTTTCTCTACACTCTCGTTTCGCATCTTGCCTCAAGAGTCCGGCCAGGGCAGCACCTCAAACAAAGAT
Source organism: Serripes groenlandicus (assembly GCA_031761405.1). Taxonomy (NCBI): domain Eukaryota; kingdom Metazoa; phylum Mollusca; class Bivalvia; order Cardiida; family Cardiidae; genus Serripes; species Serripes groenlandicus. Next base: position 70,460,333 of record JASEVX010000001.1, read on the forward strand.
GTACATGTAGTTCTAAAGCTTCTCCTCTCTCGAATCCCGAGTTCCTTGACATTATCAGATCATCTTGCAAACTTAACATTTGCACATTTGTGATAGATATTAAAAACGTTATCACAGAGTCATTGCTTAACTGCTTGTGAAGTGGCATCCGATAGTGTACATACTTTAAATAAATTCATTTTTTATGGCGATTATTTTACAGATCTTCCAAAGCATCTTCTCTCATCAACACAAATGCAATGATGTTTTCATTGAAATGTGAAATAACTAAAAGCATGGAAATATTAAGTTGAATATATTGCATGTATAAATTTAGTTAATGTTAATGACGATTAAAGCCCATATCTCAAATTCACGAATCTGAACACGAATGAACACGATTTAACGTTTTACCTCAAATCGTGCTAGAACGTATGAAGGTCGCGCACTCATTCGTGTTCATTCGTGTTAAGTCGTGGTCGGTCGCGTCGCAGCTCGGCTTAAATCGTGTTATAAATCTTTGCAATGCAAACATTTATAACACGATTTAAGCCGAGCTGAAAAGTCGTGTTCAGTCGTATAAAGGTCGTATGAAGATCGTATGACAGTCGTGTTCAATCGTATGAAGATTGTGTTCAGTCGTATGCTGATCGTGTTCGGTCGCGTTCAGTCGTGTTGGGGAGCGTGGGAAAAAACTCATACGACCTTCATACGTTTTAACTCGATTCAACACGACTTCCATAAGCCTTTCATACCACTCCCATACGCCTTAACACGAAATCCATACGTTTGTCATGCAACCGGAAGAGCCCATCACGTCACTGAGTGAGAACGTGGGAAACCCCCTGAAAGTGAAAGCTCATTCTACAGCCATGCCAAACCTCAGGCGGCCGAAACGGAAGCTCCTCCAAGCAAAACCCTCGAAAGGGAAACATCCTTCACCACCAACCATGGATTCTTGCCTTAGGTGTTCATACTGCCCATACAGAGGTCTCCTCAACAACAATGGTCGAACCCAGAATATCTTCCTGTTCCTCACTCTGCTGCCTCCTACCCCTCACAAAGCCATTGCTAACATAAGTACTTCCTCCTCCTCCAAAGCTGCTTCTTGCGGGTCTTGTTCGTTGTTGAACATGTTGAAGACTGACACAAAAATGCTGTTGCAATGCAGCTTATATACTACATGACCCACGTGACCAAAATAAACAAAAATATGTCGTATGAAGATCTTGCTCAGTCGTATGGAGATCGTGTTTTTTTTGTAGTCGTATGGACATCGTAATGATTCGTGTTTAATCGTAGTGTGGTCTTGTTGATTTGTGTTAAGTCGTATTGGCGTCGTATGACAGTCGTATATGGGTCGTGTTAAATGAGGTTAAATCGTGTTGTATCGTATGAATATCTTATGACGGTCGTATGAGTGTCTTGTTCAGTCGTATGAAGGTCGTATGAGGGTCGTATGAGGGTCGTATGAGGGTCGTGTTTGGTTAAGAAATTTGCATAAACCACAAGGTCGAGCACGAATCAACACGATTTTTCAACTTTTCTTAAATCGTGTTCGCAATTTCTTAAATCGTGTATGTGAGATAGGGGCTTAAGTTAAATATAACGTGACATGAAAGTATTCTTTTTTAAGTGTGCTTTGTAACCTTTGTCAAGGAATTGAACGAACGAGCCTCTTAAGCAGTTCTGACAAAGATAAACTAAAATGGATGAGCACCATTATACAACTGCAGACAGTGAACTGTTTTGTTTTTACTATAATGACCCATAACAGTCCTAATAGATGTGACCTGACCATAATGATTTACCACATCTCCACAAAAGCATTGGAGATAGACAGTACAGTTTTGTCCCCATACACACAACCGGTTATTTTTACACTCTCCTAATTTGAAATTCATCTTCACATTTGAGTGAGACAGAGAATGTTGTTAAACTCTCTGAATGTTATGTTCTCTCATGCAATTCCCCGTTGGGCGCCATTGACTCCGATCTGACCGTAGCTTGAACCTTTGACCATTGGATCCGAAGGTGATTGCTTTACCATATAGTCATGAAATATTGCACAGTACAAGACGGTACACATTCTAATCTATTACTAGTACTATACTTGGCTAAATGATTTAATACATTCCCACCGACCTCCTTCATGCTTCTCAACCTTTGCGTTAGATATAATAATCAAAATACCAAACGGTCCAGTCGACCCGGCCGGGTAGCTCAATTGGTAGCGTATCTGACTCATGATCTGGAGGTCACGGGTTCGATACCCGGTTGCGGCGACATTCTTTCGGGCGATGTTTTCCATTGCCTCTCACCTCTGATATATGTGAGAAAGTAGTCAGTGGCTTCGAAAGAATGTTGTGTAAGTACTGGTGTGGGAAAGCCAGGAAAACATGGGTAGGTGCACTGACCGCCGTGATATGACCAAAGCTGTTGAAAGCGTTGTTCAACTCCAAACAAACAAAAAACAAACAAACGGTCCAGTCAAATCATTCAATATCTTTACGGCTTACCAACACTGGCGTTTTCTTTTCCATTACAATTGTGCAATAGTCTTTAAACTACCAATCCGGTAGTCTTGCGTGAAGCAATTAAATCAATATCGTATACACTCTAGCTTTCTACCAATTCCACACGTCTGCATTTCACTTAATATACATGCTAAGTTCATTGTTCCCGTAATACTGTGGGTTGTGCGGATATTAGCATGCACCAAATATATAAAAACAACTATTTTAAAGAATGAACACTTATTCGTTATAAGTATTCACATTTTCTTTTTTAAAAACTGTAATGGCATAATATTGGCTGCAAAAGTCCGTTTTAACTGACATAACATAATAACGCACTTTGTGACAACGATACCTAGGAAGTCTTAACGTTTGACTGGCGAATCAGAAACCTATGTTAACATAGTGTCGGAATCAGCCCAAAATCGCCCGAAGTAAGTACCCAAGCGTTAGACAGCTCTGGACCTCCCCTATATACAATGAGTTGGAGGGTATCCCACACGTTACACAGAGCTAAGCCCCCCAACGATTTACACATACGTTACGACAACATTAAAAACCTGCAGCTTGCGAGCGTGTCAGGCCAGGGGAAAGCCAGGTTGATAACCCCCAAAAGGCCTTCTGTCTCTCAAGAACCGCCACGGGGAAATATCTACCAATATTTTACCACACCACAAAATATTGTGTTTGCTCGTACTGACTAGCTGGATACAGATTGCTGTTATCTTTTAAAAACATTTAAGGCTGCTTTCCTGGTGTTTTTGTTTAGAAGAATGTTGTTTCCTAAGTTTGACAGGTGGGTCTCACTTATCCTGTACATACTAGTCTCGTATACCTTGATATAATTATAATGTTGTATGACTCTCCGACCTGTCTTAAACAAGAATGATTTAATTGCCGCCGTTTCCTCTTTTAGTCAATCCGTGACCCCAAACCAGTAGGAGCAAAATACCAATATCTCCTTGAGAGCAATGACGACCAAATGATTGTTGTGTGTTTGAATAGTGCTTTAAAACGTAGAATGTATGTTTCTATGTTCTCTATAATATCGTTGCCGGAAACGCCTTCCGTGGTATGATCGTCCGATTCAACGTGGATAAAAAAGGTATTTCAGACACTTATCTGTTTTGAACTCTTTATCAAGAGTTGTGTTCAGCATATCGAGGTTCATCCCCCTTCCCCTCATCCAGCTGATCGTTACATATGTTAGGCACAAGAGCTGATCGAAAGCCTGTCTTGCCGCCATGCCAGTTCAGTACACAATAGAGGATCCCACAATCCACAAACTTTGCATTCCTGACAAGCCTATGATTTTATTGATTTGCATGTGTGAAACTTTTGTATTTAGTTAATATGCATTTGATTTTCAACTACCTGCTGCCTTGATTCTACTTTCATCTGTTCCTAAATTAGCTAAATGTGTAGCCCCGCCTATTCTGAAACAGTGTGATTTTAAGTATCCTATTGTTTGGGTGAATTTTAGGGCTTAAGTCTTTATAGCTTTGAATTGATATGCCATTTAGGTGTATTTAGGTCCTCGTTTTTTGTATTGGGGCGAAGATTAAAATACTTGCAGTAAGACTTGCCAATTGCCTGAACATGGAGGGCGACAGATTTTCCGCATTGGTCCGTTTTCGACCATCTTACTGGTAATTTTATTTCTTTTTCCGATAACATTATGTCTGAATATTTAAAAACATTCTTGTCTTGTGACTTATTGTTTGCCTCTATAAATTCCCCTATTCTTAACTGACCAAAGAATGCGAGCGTGAAAGTAGCCCGAAAAAAAGATTGTTCAAACGTATTTTGACAAATGCTTGCTTGGCTTGCTATTATGTTATGTACTATGGATAGTGAAATCGGGGCTCTTGCATCCATTTTACTATCCTTAGTTCGTCTTGCGCCGTCCAATGTATCAGCTATTTGTTGGAGTTTATGAACATATTAGATACCTGATATATAAGTCGAGATTGTCGAAGCAGCTATTTATTGGTAGGCTAGGTATGCGATGAAATGTAAAAAGTCTTGATTTGGGAAAGGCCATATCTCTTGCAACTTATATATTTCTCTAAAATTGGTTGCTGAATACGTTTTTATTTATTGTATTTTGAGAAGTAGAATTGAATATTAAATATTTTTATATACTTGTTAAATATTCAAAACTAGGCATGGGACCATAACGTTGCTGCTGTGAACGAGAAATTGAATCAGCAATAATGCTTTCTTTGGACGGAATATAGACTGCTCTTACCCTAATATAGGTTTTTAATAATGTAAGAACCACATGTCTGACCAGATTCATCACTCTCTCAGATTTACATGTTTGAGTATTGATAACTTGAAGAATCGATTAATTATATACATGGAAGAGAACCCATTGATATCTTAAGCTGCCTGACCAATTTAAATAGCGGCTTCCACTGGAAATAATTCCTAGTGTGCATTGATCAGCCTTCTACAGAATGCTCCGAGCCAAAGTCGCGGCACGACGGTCAGTTAGAGTGCCCATGGGCAAGGCACATTTTCTAGCCTAGTACTGGTTTGTTTACCCAGGGATCATGAATAAGTGAACTGTCGCCGTGATATAACTGAAAATATACAAACAAAAACAAACATAATGCTCTACCAGGGGAGGCAACTTTGCGAAATAAAGTAGACCTAGCAGTGACTGCATTTCTTCTAGAGTTATCTTTCTTGAAGATAAGACATTTCATTTTTACGAGTTTTCCCTATAGAAGACGCATCACCATTTCCCCGGAATCCATTTCAATCCCCCAAAAAGTTAAACATGTTATAGGTTGAGCTGTTTTATCTTCAGCTAAAGGGATTTCAAAATGTGAACACAATACTGTAAGCATTAAACCAGGCCTAGAACTCGAAACTTTTTCCCCAAAGAGGAAATCATTTAAATCATTTAGGATGTCTTTACTTTTGATTTTCTCACCTAGCGACCAATGTAGGAAACCTACAATTTTTCCCAGATAGCAAGACTGGCTGACGAGCCCATAGGATGCATTTTGTCATACAAATAGTAGTTTTCAGATTTGATACCTAGCAATTCAAAATCCGATGGGATGATTTGGAGTAATCGAAAAGTAGATTTTTATCTGTTTTAGCTTAAATTGGAATTTTTATCCAGAGAAAAGAAATTCATGTAAATAAAATTAAAATCGATATTTCTAACAATAAGATGCTGAATGGTTTTGGGATTAACCACAAACATGTCACACAAGAGCACACACACTTACGAATTATACTTTTCTCCGAGATTTCAGAATTTTGAAAACGGACCCGTTCGTGTACATTTTCATTCCGGAAATGTATCGCATTTTTTCGGTTTGAATCGTAAAATCGCTTACGGAAAGTTTGCGCCGGAGAGCCCATGCCCGCCCTCTATCCGAATTCAAGCACAACATCTAAGCGTTAACACAAGTACATTATACCTATTTAAAGGTTGGGTGTCCAATACAAACCGTGTTAAGATAACATGTACATAACTGTTATGAAAACACAATCAGTTCAATGAGGCATATATACACAAAAAGTATGTTTAGCTAGTGGGTTACACTAGATAAACCATCGTCGGTACCCAGGCTATTCATAACACATATTATTTTGTATATCTGTACATTATCACACCAGTACGTCACACAACATACGTTCTAAAGGTAATGGCTACTTTTCCACATAAACTGATATCCCGTTAGTGGAAGACGAATGATGCTTGTCTCTGTGAATTTTGTCGAACGTAAGCAAAAAGGTTGGCCGAGCTGGTGTTAGAACTCTCGATCACTGTATTGACAGCGCTCGGCCGACGTTACCGGCTGAGATTTTTCCACACAAACAGCGCGAGTACTGGTTAAGTCTCCAGGAAGCAGAAATCGAGAGTAATTAATCTAAGCCAAAGGCTTGTTTCGCAGTCGTTGTAAAATAAATAAGATTACACTAAACTACCAATTTGAACGCCGACCTGACACAACGAGCACGACCATCGGTGTTCGAATTTATATAGCAAACTAAACGCCGATCTGAAATACCGCGCTCTGCAATCTGTGTTCGAATTTATATATAGCAATTTGAATGCTGACCTGAAATAACTAGCTTGGCCAATGGTGATCGAATTTATGAAGCAAACTGAACGCCGACCTGGATTACCAAGCTACCTGGACACGGCCATCGATGTGAACGCCGACCTGGAACACCGAGCTCGGCCATCGCTTTTCGGAATTTATATAGCAAACTGAACGCCGACCTGGACGTTACCGACTGAGCTACCTGGACGTGGCCATCAATTTGAACGCCGACCTGGAACACCGAATTCGGCCATCGCTTTTCGAATTTATATAGCAAACTGAAAGCCGACTTGTTGTACCGAGCTTGACCATCGGTATTCGAATTTATATAACAATTTGAACGCCAACCTAAAACACCGCGTTCGGCCATCGGTATTGGAATTTATATAGCAATTTGAACGCCGACCTGGAATACCGAGCTAGGCCATCGGTGTTCGAATATAATTATCAATTTGAATGATTGATTGATTGATTAATTGAATGACTGATAACTTGAGATTTAACGTCGTTTTTAACAATTTAGTAAACTGACCCGAAATACCGAGCTCGGCCATCGCTGTTCAAGTTTATTAAGCATTTTGATTGATTCTTTAATTGAGTGGGGTTAAACGCCGTTTTGAATAATTTTCAGTCATATCACGGCGGCCAGTTCACAAATTAATGTTTTTCATAGCATTTTCATCAGTACTTCACACAACAGACATTCTAAGCAACTGGCTTCTTTTCCACACAGACCGATATCCTATTAGTGACAATGACAATGACGGTGACAATGACAAGTATGTTATTGAAAGTAATTAGGCCACCGACCCATAGTACAAAGCATTCTATTTAACACATATTATAGAGCTGAGAATGATGCCCTTATCATTTTTTCATTAACATATATATGAAATATGAAAGTTTTGTTATTACATCAGGATTGTCGTTTTGGAGCAACGTATAAAAGTCATCAATGCTGGTGTCGCCTTCATACCAACCAAATAAAAATGCAGTTCTTAATTGATCAATATTATTGTGATGACCAATCTCGATGCCATATTTGTGGTTCGGCAACGAAATTTAGCAAAAGCTATTCTATATTTAAAAGGTATGTCAATTAACAGATATCTTTCAGTATTTAGCAGAGATTTATAATGTTTGTAATGATAGCAACGGCCAGATTCGTTGTTTTGTATATGCCAGTTTTGTTTGAAACAGTCTATCAAGCGTTGTTTGAAACATTTAACAAAATGATTGGCGTTTCCAACTTCCTGTGCAATCCACACATAGCCAAAACCGTAGAGAAAAAGTAAGGTGTTGACATAAGTATAACAGGCTCTGTGTCCAGAATCATTCAAGGATTATTGCATTAAATAACAATTTCGAGGATATCTGTTAATTGGCATTACTAATAAATGACACCAATACTTAATACAGTAAGAATAATAATCAACATAAATAGGATATCTACCACATTATCCCAATGCTACCATGTTATTTGTTTTACTATTTAATTTTAGATATCTTTTACAAAATTGAAAGTGAACAGATTCTACGACTTCTGAATATGTATGGCCCCATAATTGAGCTCCGTAGCACAAAATTGGTTATATCATCGAGTCAAACAACGTAAAAAGATCTTTACAAGGAAAAGAACCGAATGCTCTCTGATATTTATAAATAGAATAGTAGCTTTCCTGGCTTGAGATGCAAGCTTTTGTTGAACTGAAAACCAAAACATTTGTAGTGTGATGATACTCTGATTTGTTCTTTACCTAAAAAACATTTTCATTATTTCTTAGTGGACCACCATTTCTGAAAACAATAATTTCTTTTCAAGATTAATTCCATACCTGTGTCAATGAAAAATTGGTTTATAATATTAAGTTGCTTTTGTAAATTAACGACATCAATATCTGAGCAGCTGGCACTACTAGTGGAAGACGAAAGATGCATGTCCCATTGACTTTTGTCGAACGTCAGAAAGAATGATTGACAACCCACGACGCTACTGATTGAACTACCGCGGCACGGCTAGCAATTTGAACGCCGACCTGGAACAGCGCATTCGGCCATCTGTATTCGGATTTATATGGCAAACTGAACGCCGCCCTGGAGTACCGAGCTCGGCCATCGGTGTTCGAATCTAATTATCAATTTGATTGATTGATTGATCGATTGATTAATTGATAACTCGGCCATCGGTGTTTAAGGTTATTAAATGTTTGGATTGATTCTAAAATTGAGTGGGGTTAAACGTCGTTTTGAAATTTTTACAGACATATCATGGCGGCCGGTTCACAAATTCATGTTTTTCGTGGCATTTTCATACTTCACACAACAAACATTCTAAGCAACTGGCTTCTTTTCCACATAGATCGATATCCTATTAGTGGAAGACGAAAGATGCATGTCCCATTGACTTTTGTCGAACGTCAGAAAGAATGTTGGCTGAGTTAGGGATTGAACTAAAAACGACTGGATTGACAACCCGCGACGCTATTGACTGAACTACAGGGGCACGGCTAGCAATTTGAATGCCGACCTGGAACAGCGCGCTCGGCCATCGGTGTTCAAATTTATATGGCAAACTGATCGCCGACCTGGAATATCGAGCTCGGCCATCGGGGTTCTACTTTATATTGCATTATAAGTGACGGCCGACCTTGAATCATTGGCTCGGCTATTGCATGCTGTAAATCTGGTGGTAGTTTGTTCAAACCCAAGTTCGGCCAATATTATTACAGACGTTCGACAAAAGTCACCGAGACAAGCGGCATTCGACGTTCACCAATAGGTTATCAGTCTTTGTGGAAAAGTAGCTAGTTCCTTGTAAAATCTGTCGTGTGGTGTAGTGGTGTGAGAATGCCACGAACAACATGAATATGTAAACTGGCCACCTTAATATGACTGTAACAGTGATGAAATCGGGAGGTCAACCCCAATCAATCTATCAATCATTCTACAAATCTTGAATAAATTCGACCATCGATGGCCAAGCTCGGTTTTCCGACCTGGGTCTTCCAATGGCCGAGCTCGGTTTTCCAGGTCAGAGTAAAGTTTGCTTTATAAAATCGAACACCGATTGCAGACCTTGGTCTTCCAGGTCGGCGTTCATATTGCTGTGTAAATTCGAACATATGTTCGCGCGTTATTCGAACATCCGTTTTCAATTTGTATCCGACCAAAATGCAAACATGGGTCAAATGCGGATGACGAGGAAGCTACATCCCTTGTTTGTATATAATAGAATATAAATGTTCTTGAATAGCGTGCAATTGTTGCATTACTATCAACATTTACAAAATGGCGGCTCATATTAGCGTAATTTGTCATCTCCATACACAAATTAACAGGTTATTAATTCATTCCCCCGTTGGTGCGTGCATGTGTGTGTGTGTGTGTGTGTGTGTGTGTGTGTGTGTGTGTGTGTGTGTGTGTGTGTGTGTGTGTGTGTGTGTGTGTTTGTGTGTGATTACAATTTTTTTTCATATGTACAGCTATATGTATATGTAAAGTTTATATGAAGATTTGCAATGCGATTTAATTTACACTTAAGTTAATTAGTACTAGTGTGAGACCGGTATGTGAAAATATTCGAATGGGCCTTGTCTTTTTCCTGAATATAGTGATCTAAGCCAAACCGATGGTATGGTTGGATAGAGGAGAGTTTCTTCTACCACCAAATGCCACAAATGCAACCTAGGATCGGGCTACTTTTAAACGTTTGCGAGGCGGAACAAAAGTGGAATACGTACATTTGCGACCCGTTTGGGTATCACACTGGTGTACTTTCTCCTAATTGAGTGTTTGTATATATATATGCTACCTTCCAAAATACTACAGGTTGGCGTGTTTCTTCTGCTTAAGGGTGTTTCGTGTCTGCATTTATTTATGTGTCTTTGAATTTATGCCTATCTGAATGTCTTTATGTTTATGTATATATGTATGTCGGTCTATCTGTTGGTGTAAATGTGTTTGTATGTCTTTCTGTCTATGTATCTGTATGTCTATTTGTCTATGTATGTCTATCATCATATATGTCTATCATCATATATGTCTATCATCGTGTGTCTATCATTGTGTATGTCTATCAGCATTTATGCATGTGTCCCTGAATGTACGTCTATCTGAGTATATGTCTATCTGTATTTATGTCTTTGAGTTTATGTATTTATGTATGTCCGTCTATCTGTTGGTGTAGCTGTAAATCTGTCTGTATGAATGTATATACGTATGTATGTCAATATGAATGTTTATCTATCTATCTATCTGTGTATGTATGTGTATGTCTATTTGTGTATGTATGTATATCACCATGTATGTCTGTCATCGTGTGTCTATCACTATGTATGTATGTATATCTGCATTTATTAATGTGTCTTTGAATGTATGCCTATCTGAATTTATGTCTATCTGTATTTATGTCTTTATGTTTAGGTATATATGTATGCCCGTCTTTCTCTCCGTCTATCCGTTGGTGTAACTGTTCATCTGCCTGTATGCCTGTATGCATGTTTATACGTGTGTATGTTAAACTGTCTATACACACACACAGTACCTTTTAGGCTCGCCCCCCCCCCCCCACCCCCATTTGGTGTCATTTTTTTACACCGATTATTTGGATTTTAAATTTTAAGAATGTTTTTTCTGCAGTGCCCTTCAAGAGTTGCAGGAACAAAAAGGAAGCTGGTCTTGGCAACTGGACAGTTGAACTTTGGGTAAAACGAGACCCTACCAAGGGAGAGAACTGCGATAGGTAACTTTGGAAAAGTTAGGACCGGTTATTTCCCTTGCAATGACATTAATTTTTAACTCACAATCACATTGTTACGAAATGTTTTAAATTGATTTATGATCTGTATTTTTCCCTGTTTAACCCTTTCTCACGTAGAAGTATCTTCAGTAGACGATTGTTTGAAACCATTGTAGCAAAAAGTTGCTTAATATGACTTTTTAATTTAAACAGGTTTTCCGTACAGATCTTTACCTTGTTTTCAAAGTCGACTAGCACTGCCTGTTTGTTGTTTGTGAGTTATGGTTAAATATTTGGTATGACCCGGATGAGGACCGAACCTGGATCTCTCGCTCACGATGTTGTGGCTCTTGTAAAAAAATTCAATTACAAGACCCTTAGTCATTTGATGTAAGTACTCTGCCGTTGTGCGGTGTGAGAGGTGGATTCTAAACAGATACATGTATCTGTGCGTTCGACGTAAATTGTAGGCTGGTACCTAACCCTTGAAGCTCTCATTAGTAGTTGCGGCAACTTATGCAAATAAGGGGAAAGTGGGCTCAACTTTCGGAGTCTTAACCCTTTCCCACATAAAAATGATACAAGCGGCATTCGACTTCCACCAATAGATTATCAGTTTTTGTGGAAAAGTAGCCAGTTCCTTGGAAAGTCTGTTGTGTGGTTTAATGGTATGAGAATACCACGAAAAATATGAATATGTGAAGTGGCCGCCGTGATATGACTGTACAAGTGGTCAATCTAAATCCAAATCAATGAATTAATAATTCTAAAAATCTTAAATAAATTCGACCAACGATGGCCGAGCTCGGTTTTCAAGGTCAGCATTCAGTTTGCTATATAAAATCGAACACCAATTGCCGTTCTGAGTCTACAAATGGCCGAGGTCGGTTTTCCAGGTCAGCGTTCAGTTTGCTATATACAACCGAATACCGATTGCCGACCTGAGTCTTCCATTTCCGACCGAGCTTGGTTTTTCAGGTCATAGACTTTATTATTCGTATCGCTTATGTAGCACTTATAACATGAAGAGTTGTGTCTATTTGTTGTTTTGTCTCTAGACGATATTTAAAACCCATTTCTGTGTTATTTGATTTAATATGTATAGGGTTGTATAAAAGTGTTCCTTGTTCGTATCGCTTATGTAGCAGTTATAACATGAAGAGGTTGGGTCTAGTCGTTGTTTTGTCTGTATCGTTGTTGGTCAGCGGCGGCAATAAGAAGGCGACTGAAAAACAGAAACAATGAGATATTAAGTTTGTGTTCGTATTTCACAGTCGAACTAGTACTATAACCGCACATTTAGGTTGTTCAGCACTTTGTTTCATAGCAATATGATTAAATATAACATTATCAAAGAAATACGATCTGAAAAATGATTGCTCCTTTCCCATTGTCTAGTGTAAAGGATAGTATTGTAGTATTTCCTAATTTTGTTATTTAGCCATTTTCCGGAATATTTCAATGAATAATACCATGACTAACCTCAGCTTGTGGTCATTATGGCAGTGTTATTTTAAATGACACATATGTAGACGCTTGTCATTAGCTTAATTTAGCGAAGCTCTAACAAAATTAATCGGGGGGCATGTGAGACTAGTAAATTCATACCAGACAGCTTTACCGCTCATTCTGAACTGTTCACCATTTAGTTATAAAGGTTTCAAGTATCTTTTGTAAAACAATTTCAACAAGAATAATAATTACGTTGAGGTTGGTTGCATGGTAGACCGTTCATTTGTAGCAGACCCTGAAGTCTATTTTTACAAAACGTCTCTAATTGTATGTCGTCGGATGGGCGTGACTGAACCGGTGCGATGGTCCTTTCGGAAACTATATATAGTAACCCATTTGCATATAATGATTTGCACAAAGGTCTTCTATATGGCATTATCAGTTTATTTTCCATTCAGTCATCTTTTTTGTCCAAGTCACAACGTGATTATGGAGATGTAAACTATTCAATTTAAATGACTATTTAAATGATTTTTCCAATATTGTTGTAAGTTTGCGTAAAATATTCGAAACAATATGAAAAAGACAAATTGGAAAGGAGATATTAATTTGTGAAATTCATGTACAACATATGTAGGTTGTTTGTAACTGGAGTACGTGTAAAGATTTTTCAAAGTAGCATGTTAATATAGCAACAGTTCTGATTGCTCATAAGAGCAATCACATCGACTGTTGTGCTGTTTTCTTGATAAACATATGTCATATGTAGCTGTATATGAATGATAATTGAATATCGCAATCGCCCTACCAGGTTACATGAAGAATTCGGGCGGTTCGCTAAAGGATTCGGTCGGTTCTCTAAACAAATCATTCTCTCCTTTCATTTTACGAGCAGCCTGAAAAACAGAAACAATTAGGAAGTTACTTGAATCTGAGATATTACGTTTTTGTTCGCAAGCTTTATCCATGCCGCAACCCCCCTCTGTAACTTTGATTGCTGATTGTATTGAAACCAAATTTACTCATAAGTATTAATAACAAGTTGAGATTTATATTTGTTCAAATGGAGGTGTTCTCTTTGCCAAACTTTTGTTTTTGTTTGTATAATTTTATTAGCCACGTACATAGGTTAAGTGAGGTCGTGGCCATCGAGAGAGAGAGAGAGAGAGAGAGAGAGAGAGAGAGAGAGAGAGAGAGAGAGAGAGAGAGAGAGAGAGAGAGAGAGAGAGAGAGAGAGAGAGAGAGAGAGAGAGAGAGAGAGAGAGAGAGAGAGAGAGAGAGAGAGAGAGAGAGAGAGAGAGAGAGGGGATTGAGAGGAAAAAAAGAGAGAAAAATGAGATGCGTATCTTTGCCAAACTTCACGGACTTGAACATCTTGGTATCAAAGATTCTCATGTACTAAATGTGATGCTCAGAGTTTTTAACACTTTTCGTTTTCTGTGTTCAGACCATAACTCCTAAATGTATTTTAATTTAACTTAGACCTGGAACAATCCGTGCGCGTTATATCTTCATGGAATCAGGTAAGCGATAAAGACCCATTGGGCCTCTTGTATATTATTATACTATAAAACACAGGATCGTATTTTATTAAAAGCAATGTAGCGTGTACTGGTATAATTCATAATTATACATTATGAAAATATTAAGTTACATTTTAACGAGATTCCAACACATCTTTATTTATAACCTGAGGGAAGATGTTCTTTGAAATGTCAATTCGTTACTAGCTTAAATCACTGTAATACTTATCAAACAGACTTGAATAAACCTACGGTTTAACTGTTGGCACAACAAATTGTGGTAATACGACATTAGCAGATGATCTTGTGCTTCTTTGTCCAGTTTCGACAATCCTCGAGCATCAATTAACTATTGCAAATGAATATGAAAATGACTTGGGATATAGTTTCAATACAGACAAGTATAAATTAATCATATTTGGTAAAGACCATAGTTATATTACGTCGGTTAGATTCGGAAACTTTACCATAGATATCTGCAAAAAGTGACTGTTGGTATAACCATACAATAAGAAACCGCGTCAGCAAAGGACGGGCTCTATATATGTTCCCTTTACTAACATTAAACAACATTGCAAATTATTCTTTTCGTTAAACATAGAAGGAGAAAAATAAAAAATGAAGATATTTGAAAATATAATTATAATTTGTTCTTAATACAATTGAAGAAACCTTTCAAGACAACTAATTGTTATAAGTATATATATATATTCTTTTTTCCTCCAATAACGAAGAGCATTACAATACATAGAATACAAACAGAATGCCTAACACATAGTATTATACAAGAGAACAAATGAACACATCACGACAAAAAGAAATCGAACATATAACAAATATATTGAGACGATTTCTTTTGCGTACCCACAACAAAGGGTTGGCGGGTCAAATTAGGCTTTTAGAACTTGCCAAACGCCCCTTATCTAGAGCTCTCGACTTATTGTACTGTTTCATATTTTTATATTTCAAACACTAACTAAGTTACCTACTAAATGAAAGAATACGTATTGAATATAGATGAAAGCACTTTTGTTTAAAGGAGAAACACAACAACAGTAATAATTTTTCTGATTGCAGGGCTAAATATAATATAACCCGCATTCCAGAAGTAAAATGATGAAATAATGCAGAATTTGAGCTCCCTCCGAGACAAGATGACGAGAAATCACTTTGCAGATTGATGGATGCTTTAGGGACGTATAGATAATAATACATCATTTACGAAAACTACTGGCTATATCTGAAGACAGCGTTGAAAACATTGTGATTAAGGGCGAAATTTATCACTACGAGCAATTTCACCTTTTATCACAATGCTTTAAAACGCCTACTATTGCTGTTGGGTCAAAAGTCGATTTTTGATTAGATGAGTGAAAAGGTCAAAACAACATCAGAAATTAACTATATACATACATCACACATCAAAACACAAAAGAACATGCACATAATAATGAGGATGGATAATCATACTTAATAACATATTACACATAGTTTAGTCAGACACACATACAAATTCAAAGAAAAATTTTCGACTACAAGATAAATATTTTGATTGCATGACTAGATATATGATATAGTCTGCTTTCCAGAAATAATATGAATAGGTAATGCAGGATTGGAATTCTCGTCCGAAACGAATTGCCGATGGATTTGTAGATGGACGACTTGATGGATAGGTAGATAGGTGGCTGGATGGATTAGTTGATGGATTGATTGGATCGTGGGTGGATAAGTGAGTAACTCACACGGTATACGCGATTGAATGAAGTAGCTTTGTGTGAATGAATGAATAAATGAATGAGTAGTATGTCTGACATAAATGTTAATATAACTACACTAGAAATGTGTATATTCTCAATAACACCTCGTGTCTGTGCTTTTTAAAGGCCACAGCCACAATAGCAGACAACATGACTATAAAGGAAAGCATATCACATAGTTGTTACGTGTCCATATACCATATCATACATATATCTCTAGCAACTACAAGCAAAAGTGTTGTGCGCCTAACAGATCTACGACCGGTGACACAGGGGATTGAGCTTTCAGTTCATTGAATACTGCAATACCTGTAACACCAATAATTGACTTCCACAAATGATACCTAATACTGTTGTTGCAAATGCAGTGAAGTATAAGATGCGCAACCGGGCGTTCCGCCAATAGCGTGCATTTAGGACAGATACGAGATTTTTCAAATGAGAACAGTTTGCATAGTATATAAACGAGCTTCTGTAAATACCTTTTTAACCAGAGGTATTTAGATTGCATTGTCCAAATATAACACGGTCTGTGACTCTTAATTAACGTATCCCACTGACGATGGGATAACTTCGTATTTTTACTTTTGAGTACGGACTCATCAACATTATTTATCCTGTTGCGGATAACATTTTTCCATGCCAGTTTTGATGGAAATACACCTGTAAGATCGTATTTATGCCCGAGGTCGTTACCGGATTATTGCCGAACCTAATCAATCGATTAACAAAAAGTTATTTTTGAGAAATAGTGACATGGTAGTCTACATAATTTACCAATAAAGACCAACTTCTTATACTCAATTTCTAAAAGGATAGGTTTAATACCAATCGCTGCTCTGGATACCATATTGTTTAAACTTAAAGGCAATCTTTGAATTACTTTGTAACAGAATGAGTGAGCTCTCTCAAGTTCTGAAATATTTGATGGGGACATCTGACACCATAGTTCAAACCATACAGGGACCCCGGCAAAACTATGGCTTTGTACATTTTTAATAATGATGTAGGATTAAAGTCACCCGAATTCATTATGCTAAGCATAGTCCGTCTGATTTTTGCGCATGAATTACGAATGGAATGCTTAATAGCGCCAAATTTGTCAATAACACAACTTAGATGCGTATACTTAGTCGATTCTGGAATTACATATTTTCCTCAACACCAGCTTCTATCACTCCTCACGAATGCTACTCGACTCTCATTGAAAACGATTACGGAACATTTACTGGAATTATATTCAAACCGCCACGTCAACGAGTATCGGTAACACATATCTATTAAATGTTGAAGACCGTTTTTCGAGAAACTGATTAGTACCATATCATCAGCCACGGTTGGACATGCCGCATTCATCCCATATATACACATTCCATGCTGAGATAACTCGATCTCCTTAATAAGGCCATCGATAAACAGTAAATACAGCAGGGGGACTTTTCCCGCCTTGCCTAGTGCCCTGCTTCAAATAAACGAAATCAGACATATGTATTGCCATTGCAGACACGACTTGACATAGAACTGTACATGCTTATAACAGTTTTTAAGATTCCATCATCGATGCCAAACTGTTGATCTTAAAGAAGAGCCCGTTATACCAAACTCTATCTATGCTTGTCTCGCATGAAAGAAGCAAACAAACGTTTTACTAAAACAACATAGGATTCAGCTGAAGCAATAATACAGATTAATTTCAAATCACATTAATCAGCCATTTCATCTATTCTCCTCTCCTGTATGGAAATTCTGTTCCAGAAAGAGAATTGATGTAATAAGTGAAGCAAGCATAAGCAATAGTTTAACAATCCTTACTTGCATCTACCCCTGGATTCACGTCACTCTTTCAATTCCTGTTCAAATAACAGTATAAATAATATTCATTTGGCCCTATCATAATTAAACATACTTTGTACAAGAATGCACCTTTAAAAATAATTGTCTAATATATAGGAATTTACTTCACTTATAACTAAATCAGTGACAGAATGATCTATTGGTCTTGGTAAAATTGCGGAAATACAAATATTAATTGAAGGTTTTATTTTCCTGCACACTCCTATTACATTACCAAAATCGGACAACATTTCTCTCTGAGAAGCTCTGTTTCCAATATCATTTGTTCCCACATGAAAAATCACAAATTAAAAGTTCTCTAAATCTGGCAATTGTGTCTCCTCGATAGGCTTGAACGATACAACCCTCGATGCCAGAAACATACTTGGCCATGCAATCACTTATAATAGTGACTTTTCTCAATTCTGTAAAGAATTTCGATAATATAATTCATCTTAACACCTAAAGAATGTTTTCCAAGGGAAATAACTCCTACCAAATATCCTTTAACAGTATGTAGGAGATCCTTCCCTTGCAATATAAGTTAAATCTAATCACCATAACTCAGTTATTATGCATACAACAGAAGCATGTAAGCTAGTCCAACAAATCTAAACTCTTTGTTGAAAACTAACTACTACACCACCTCGCTTGGCGAATAGATATCTGAAACATACATGCAAAACCAGCAATGCTAACAGACACAAAAACAAACTTACAAAATCCATAAATAAAACCTGAGTAACTATACATAAATTACTATACAATAATGAAAATGTATGATAAACCGCAATTTTGTATTTAAGCCGGAACCTTCCAATTAACAACTGTACAGTTCACTTATCATAATCTTCACCTATTTATGTGTAACGTAAAATGCTTTCTTTCCGTTTTCTCAGCAACTTGTAGCTTATCTTCTAAATTAAAAGTTAAATAGTTTTTATATGCACCAGACTTCCAATCTCCATGTAACTGGATTAAGTCAGAGGGAACCCCTGATTTAAAAGCAAAGGTTGCGTTGCACCTCCCCTTCTAAAACTATGAGTGGAGAATAATAGTGGATCTAAATTGATTTTCTCTATAAGATGTCTCAATTTTATTTTAAATTTAGAGTATGTTGACAGACTGAATAAAAGTTTATTGTCAATAACTCGAACTTTTTCACACATCTTTTTATAAGCCATTACTGGACACAAAACCGATCCTGGGATAGGTATTAAAGGTATTAATAATTTTCTCTCACCAAATTGAATGTTTTTTTATCAATGTATCTCAACTACAACATTCCATTCTTTGTATTAACATTACTCCGCTGTAAACATTTACCCTATTGAATTCCTTCTTAATACTAGGAACTAAATTTGATTTCCGAGCAAAAAGAAAGAATGCAAATAAAGATAAACACCAGTAAACCCTGTCAATTATTAATGATAAATCTATATATTTTACCATTTTCAGCAAAATATCTGGAGTTATGGAGTGCTTGTTTAATATAATGTGGATTCTGTCTGGCTATCCCAGTAATAGTAAGATTTACAATAAAACCATTTATTTTATCGACTGGAGCCGTTCTTTATCAGCACTTATAATTTTATTTGTTTAAATTCTATTTATTTTGAACAAATGGCGCAATTTAATGTTATACAATACTGCTTGTCAGAATGAAATTAAGAAAATAGACCTAAATGATTTTTCCAATATTTTTGTAAGTTTGAGTAAAATATTCGAAACAATATGAAAAAGACAGATTGGAAATGAGATATTAATTTGTGAAATTTATGTCCAACATATGTAGGTTGTTTGTAACTGGAGAATGTGTAAAGATTAATTAAAGTAGCATGTCAATATAGCAATAGTTCTAATTGCTCATAACAGCAATAACATCGGCTGAGGTGCTGTTTTCTTGACAAAAATATATCATATGTAGCTGTATATGAATGTTAAATGAATATTTTAATCAACTTACCGTTCCCCTGGATGTTCTGGATGAAGAGAAAGTCGGTGAAACTTCAGTCCAAATATGATTACCTTTGATTACATCAACTACCTGACCAGAAGGCACAACCTTTACTCCACAAGGACTCTTCTTTGGTAGATTTTCTGTATACAGTTTACCTTCTGCAGATTTTATTGATAAATAAACCTGCTCCCCTCTTTCTGTTACAACATCGTACCGCATGAATTCATTATCCAATATTTGACTATAGCCTGGTTTTATTTTATCCCATTCATACGATTCTTCACCTTTTGCTGCAGCTCCACCACCTTCTATTCCTCCCTTAACATTTTTGGTATATTTCTTCTCACTGTCAATCTTTGCCCAGATTACTCCGCCACTACTGTTTGCCACTGTAACGCCTTGTTGTTTAAAAAACAAATTTCCCATGGTATTAACTTTGTCGAATAGCTCAACTAGAAGGAAGTGAAATAAAATATGACAATTGAATTGTGAATGAACAATCGTACAATCTTACAGTTAAACAATGATTAATTGACTGGTTATTGTTATGATTACTGTGATAGCGATTGCTATTGCAAATTATGATAGTGCTATATACCTGGATAAATATTAATCGCAAATTATGAGACAGTCATATGCAGCGCAAATGCTTCAAATGCTACATGTAATTAAAGTGTGTATACCAACTACATACTGAATGACTTCTTCAAAAAGCGATCCTGGCCAGTTAGTTAATCTAATCCGACTGTTTTAGTTCTTAATGTATTTGTTTCCCGATTTATAAGCATGCTTAAATTATTTTGCCAAACGAAATAACCAAAATCAACTGAACAATTTAATCTGTAGGTCGGCACAATAATGAAATTGTCCATTTACAAATATCTATACCTACACATAATTCATTTTAAACCAGAAAACATTAGCAGATAAAGGTTTAAAAGCGCTGAATATTTTACACAGCAAAGTTCGTTGTTTTGACTTTAATACTTTGACCTTATTCCAATTATATGATGCATTTGTAGGTTCTATCCTAGGTTTTTCTAGCGAAATTTGGGGATTCTCCAAGTCGAAGGAAATAGAGAGGATACATCTTAAGTTTTGTAAAAAGGTTTTAAGTGTTAAAAGATCTACTTGTAACTTTGCCATTTATTGTGAATTAGGCAGATATCCATTATATATTAACAGATACGCGAGAATAATAAAATACTGGGGTAAACTTTTATCCTCAGATAACATTATAATGGTTACATTGTATCATTGGTCAGAAGAAAACATTGAAAAAGGAGCAAATAATTGGTGCAGAAATGTGAAAAATCTCTTATTTCAATATGGTTTGGGATATATTTGGCTCAATCCGAATTCTGTGAACCATCAGAATTTTCACAAGATTTTTAAACAAAGATTAATGGATGATTTTAAACAAACTTTACATAGTTATGTAAATAATAGCCGGATATTGTGCATCTACAAATATATTAATTTTTTAAATAAGGTTTGCAATTAAGCGACATCTACATGTACTACAAACTAACATAATTCATACCGAAGAAGTCATCAGATAAATATCAAATATCGATAAGCCTATCTGCGGTCTGAAACAATTCATTTGTTAATCTCCGTTAAGTTCCGTTATTTACCGATAATTGATCACACGCTATGAACGGGGTAATAAAACAATTAACGCCTCGGGGATAGTCGTGTCGGACATTTAGCCAAATAAACTGATTTATAGCTTAATATGGATAAAACCAAAACATCTGTAAATTAATAGTATTTATTACACACGTTTCATGTTAACCAGTGTATACATGAGCATCGCCATGATGAAAAATAACAAATAGATACATATAAGTATGCACAATTATGCAAAGTCACCATGGCTAAATCATGGATGTTGAACTAAATTAAATAACAATTGAATAGAATGGAAATCATTAATTAATTAATGAGTAATGATTAATGATTACTGTCTCCAATTTATACACTGATTTAAGACCAGTGAACTATTGATGCGTCAAAATGCGTATGTATGGGTAAAGTCTGATATTTGTAAATTGCGCTCAATAGAGTTGATTGAATTTTAGTTTTTAATTCACAACATAGTAAGGTGGATTTTATCGTAACCTTTTTCCACATACACACGCTTTCTGACGCGTCTGCATCAGACCATTTTGAAAACATTGTGACAAAAGCATGAATTACTCAACACGAGCTTTTCCGCCTTTTGTCACAATGTTTTCAACTTTATTCGCAGTTAATCACATATTTAATTTAAGTATTTCAATAGGCTTTTCTTTCTTTTTTTTTTTCGCACTTTGGCTGCAATACCTCGATCCTTAAGCATTTTCTTTATTTAGGAAAACCAGAAACAGAAAAAAAACACGCATTATATCATTTACGGCAGGAATGTTTTACAGCAGTAAATTACCAATTTACGTTCTGTTACTAAATGTATAATACCCCTTCTATTCGCGATTGTAGGATAAAAAGAAACAGGATAAAAATTAACAGGACAAAAAGCAACGGACAACAATAAAACGGGATAAAAAGCAACCCATTTTCCAAAATACAATGCAAATCAATATGTTTAAGTCTACAAATATGAAAAAGATACAAACTAGCAGAGGAGTAATGCATCTTCTTGATATTGTAATGATTTTCTTTAATTTTGATACATTTTTGTGTGTTTAAAATTGATCAAAAAAATTGAGTCTGATTACAAATCAGATATTTACAAATCTACAATAATATATGTAACTCAATTTGAAGTGCTAATATTTGTTTCACTTTGCAATGCTATTTTACGTATTATGCATATCTGTGTAAAGATGTTTGAAATAGCGTAAGGAAAACATTGTGTGAGAAGAGAGATTGCTCATAATTAGCAATTTCTCCCTTTCACGCAATTATATATTCTGTCAACAATTAAAACAAATATTAGAACTTTTGTTAGTCTTCTGTCAGATGTTAAAAAAAGGTTGAAGAAAACATTATTAGAAAAGGAGAAATTTATTATAATGAGCAATTTTTCCTGTGCACGCAATTATAATTTCTGTCAGATATTCGAAAGGGGTGGAAAGAAACATTGTGGGGTAAAGTGGAAAAAATCATTGTAATTTCAGATAAATAAAGTTAAAATTTCGCATAAACAAAACATAAATTCTAAATACATTTATTGAAATGTGTCTATTACATGTTACAAATGTATTCAATTAAAGGAAAAAATAATTAAACCTGAAATGAAAATTGCTTATTATCCTGTTTCTTTTTGTCCGATTACCCATATTCGCAGTTGTTAAAGATACATCATTTCACGTTGAAGATTATCATATAGATCATGCATATATTATTAATGATTAGGTAATAGGGATACGCGACTCGCTTCAGACCCCCTGGTGATAACAAATTGACTTTATGAGGGTCATAAAACTTCGGGTAAAATCGGGAGCATTGCCGGACTTTCACGAACAAACTCGAAATCATGAAGTTACAAATATATCTTCAAAAAAGACCATCTAAATCTAAATTTATTTTGATGAAATCAAAATTACATTGTAGATGAAGAAGTGCCGCATCCGAGACCGTTTGCACATAAGAAATATATATAATAATATTTGATATACATCGATTATACGTGAAGGGGTACTTTTATTTTGTTCTTTGTCTATATGATATTGACAACGTTTATTTAACCTAAAAAAAGACCATTTAAATCATATTTTTCTCGAAAGATAAAATATACATATTAAAGATAGATAATTATATTTTATGGAGCCGTTTGCACCTAAGCGATAACTTAATTAATTAAAGAGTTATAGCGCGTTAAAGTTACAGCTACTCTTTGTTTCCATATGGTAAATTATCCCCGATAGCAATTGCCGGTGGAATAATTCTTCCACATGTTATGTACATGTGGAAATAAATACACATGAACACATTATAGGAAAAATGTATAATTGCAGGTGAGTCTGCAGCTCTCTCTCTTTAATGTATCCCTAACTGTTTTGATGTATACTTTATTCTTTTCACATTGTTTTACATTAACATGCATGATACGGGAAGGAAATGATCCCACGTACTCTACGAAAAGTTCTTTGTCTGTAAGGAAAGGAAGCGTTTCTGGAATAGTGCCAAATGTGGTTAATCTTTTTTTTAAATGTGGTGCTGTCTACTAAAACTTTGAGAGTCTGATGAGTTCTGTTGATTTCTAAAACTGCTGACTTCTCTGGTTGTGGTTTGATTGGAATGTAGAGATTCTTACCGTTGGTGGATTTTTCTGCGCAATAATGGTTAATCTTAAGCACAACAGATGTTAATATGTTTTGTTGGTGAACAAACAGTCCTTTAGGGCAGGACGATTTCCTTATTAAAGAATATCAATATATGTATGATAAACAATATGGCTTTTTGCGGCTCCTTTAAAGACATGTATTGTTCGGGGATATTTCCAGAAAAACCTGTGATCTCAGACGAGAACTTAAGTTCTCGTAGTTATTGTGCAAACGGCATGCCACCTTACATCTTATATGTAGTCGGCAGAGTTGTTCCTAATACCATAAACCGGAAAATATATAATATTAAAGACCAGTAGGTGTTTATAATACCATCGCAGTTATTATTATTATATCTTTATTTATATATTTAATTTTAAATGATATTTATAAAAGAAAATACAATCAATTGTAACTGTTTTTTGACTAAGACATTTATATTTAGTTTATCGTAATGATAACTTCACCTCTCATGCTCAACTATGGCAAAAAGGGTTCTTAGTAACATCATATAGTCTGGTGCGTGATCGCACCGCGCATTGATTAATCACATGTTTTTCGGTGAAATAATTTTGAGAAATAACTGTTAAATATACATGTAATCCGATTTACTCACTGGTCCAAACAGTAAATGTCATCAACAAATAATTAAAGTAGATACTATTAAAATGCATAAAGAGTGAGTATGCGGAAAACTACATTGTTTCCGTAATATTGAAGAAGAAAGATATGCGGCATTAAAATGCGCCATTGGTATTTTAAATTATCTGCTACTGACCGAAAACTGCTCTAAATTGCTTGACATAATCAGAAAATATTTATAAAAATTTGGATCGTGTACCGGAACAAATATTCAAATTATTATAAATTTAATTAAAACACATGTATTACTATTTCTCATTCTACTGGACAATTTAAAAGTTTAGAAATAAACTGTACTTACGTTTACTTGCGCCGTATTCAACAGTTAGTTTTCATTAAGTGTCCCGGTCCCGGCTAACAGTAATATGACACTCCTTGAATATGTCCTTTTCGCATAGTGTCTGAGTCACGTGATAGAAAAAAAAAACATCTTAAAATTGTCTCGCTTCATGTACGATTTTGTCTGATATACGAAAATAAACTTTAGTTATAAGTTATTTATACCTCATGAGAAAATTAATTTAAACGTGCCATGTGTCCAAATCATATGCATACCATTTGTACCATTTCCCACATCATGACTATAAAAGCTGCAGTAGACGATATTGCAAATATTAAAGTAAAACTATGGACTATCTTTATAAATGTTCGATTGTTTATATAGTGTTGAAAACAGTATAACAAAGAGAGAAATTGCTCTCCTATTGTCACAATATTTTTAAAATCCGTTTGCTGTAGATGTCAAATTCGTCTGCAGGTGGGAAAAGGTCATTGCGAAGTTTACTTACTGAAGGTCGGTTTTCGACGTAGCTTATTTTTGTATATTTCACATTTTTGAGGATTGTTATATTTCTGGATTTTGAATGAGCACAAAAATATTTAAGTATTTTATGGCTCACCAGAAAATGTAAACGTTCCATGTGTCCCAAAGTGTTGAAAGCAGTAAGACAAAGTGAGAAATTGCTCTTCATGAGGAATTTCTCCTTTTGTCGCAATATTTTCAAAAGCCGTTTTCTGTAGAAGTCCGTAAAGTTAGGTTGGTGAGTGAGTACATACACATACAAATACAAATTCCTTTATTTCTCTCAGTTCTACAAACAGAATACATGAGGATAAAATAAATATACATAGTAAACGAGGTGAAGAACAATACAAAAAAAGAAGACAAAAGGTGTGTCGACAAATGCATAGTTCAAATACGAGAATTGTGAAACACAAAAGAAAGAAAGTTTAGCCTTCTATCCACAATTACAATACACTCTCGTATGAGAGCGGTATTTTCATTGCAAAGGAAGGCCAAACAGTATGTACTATTTTTCATGACTAAAAATTCTTTGCAGGAACTGTTGACGAGTGACGAACTGTGACTTTTTTTTAGGTCCGTGAAGTTAGGTTGACGATTGACTAATTGACGAGTGACGAACTTCACATTATTTGTGAAGTTAGCTTGACGAGCGACAAATTTACGATTGACGAACTGCTTTGACAGACTGTTGTTGCTTCACAAATTTCGTCAATTCGTCATTGTTTGTGTTGTATGTTATATTTCACAGTTAAAGTAAGCTGATATTTTCTGAACCGTGATTCCTGAAAATCAATCTTTATAAAAGAGGACCTAAGATAAGCTATGAGCTTTCGAGTCTAATCCATTTATCCATTGTAAATTTCTTGATGTTTCCTTCTATGTAAAATATATGAAAATTTAATACAATTAAACTAAACTAGAAAATCTTCGTCAAGTTCGTTGACGAATTGACGAAAAAAATATATTTCTAAAAACGATATGTCTGTCTTTTAGATAATGTATCTCGACGTATTGAATGCAAATTAGGCCCTATTTCAAATTTCATGGCCATCAGTCATTCAGAAGAGCTTCGTCAATTTCGTCAATTTTGTTGACGAAATGACGAAAACAATATTTTTCTAAAAACTATATTTCTGCCTTTTAGATAATGTATCTGGACGTATTGAATGCAAATACGAATGACGGTAACGTATATTTCAATGCGTAACAGAGTGCATGAATCTGGTGCTGGCTCTATATTCGTTTCAGCTCTACATTCATATCGGTATTAAATATCGATTACCGAATATCGAACTTCGTGCCAACTTCACATACCTAGTTAACATTACGTTTTTGATTTCATTCATTGGGATGGCGCTTGTATTAATTGGACGACACGGTCAGTCCTCGAATTGACCTAGTTCGTGTCCTGTGTATCGGTGTTGTTTACAAAAGCGTGGGGCGTAGGAATATACATAATATAATGTTTACTACGAAAACATTTGTATTTCTTAAAATAAAATTCATTTTAAAATACGCAGGTACATTTTAAGTTTGAAAATAAAGTGTTCAAACTATATTCTTCATTTAACTGATTGTACACAAATAGACTATTAGGTAGATTTTACTTTGATATCATCGAAGTTTATTGATAAGCGTATGTATGAAAACGTTCCTATAGACATAGATGTTATAGGGCATATTCCATTAGGGTCACAGGGCAACGACAAAGGAAGGAGATTATTACATAATAATCACTTTCCAAAAAATCGTTTCACGTCACGTATAGCACTCCGATCGATATGTGTCTTCTCTGATTTTCGTTTCGTTAAAGGAGATTGACGAATTGGGAAATATAGACTGCATGAAATAATTACTTTTGATATGCTTAACTATATTTACTTAAGAAAAGAGGAATCTCCATCTTGTTTAACGTATGAGTACTCCTTTTAAAGCCCAGAAGTACCTTTTTTCCCACTAGAAAAGTTAGCCCGTAGAATGAATGAGCTAGAAGCAAAGTGTACGTAAACTCCTAACAACATCATTTTATTATTATTTTCCTAACTTAGCTATACCTCATAAATCTTTCACCTCAGCAGTATTGTCCTGCTTATTTATCACGTCAGGGCTCGGCTTGGTACAGATCTATGAATATCGGTTTGATATGATTGATACTATACGATTTGTCAGTTAAATGTATTCAGAAGTAAAAGACACTTACTAGACTCGGACTGCCTGTTGACACTTCTGTAGCAGATATAGTTTGAAAACACTGTAGAAAAAGGAGAAAGTTCACGTAACACATTTCTTTCCTTTTCCCACAATATATTTAACTACATGCATGTTTAAAAGTAATATTTCAAATATTTCGAATTTAACTTTTTTCTCATCAAATGTGTTCGATGTTAGTAGCACCAGCAGACGACTTTGAAAATGTCAAGACAATATGTCTGCTGCAGATGCGTCAAAATGCGTGTGGAAACTTGTTAAAAAAAACTGTGATCTTGGTACTCAAATGTATCATCTATGTAGGAGGAGACTATTATAATGATTGTCCACATCATAGGATATGAAAAGTAGAGACGTTAGGTTTTAAATAAGCAGGTATTATCTATTGCAATAATAAGCAAGTCACAAAAGTATGAGAATGTGCCTTTTGAGTTTATGATACAATGTATAACTAGATAAGTATGTATTGAAGGCTTCAAAGAATTATTCCCACTTACAACCAAATCTGCAACAGACAACTTTTGAAAATCCGGGTTAAAACAATGGAAAATAAGTCTCTATTAATAATAACATTGTGGCCATAGGATAACATGCTTTTCATGAGCACCTTATCCTATTGCATCGATGTCTTCAAAAGACGTTTGCTGCTGATGCGTTAATGTGCAATTGTATATGATAATTGATTGGACGTATATTTCTTATTGTGGATGCAAGTCATTCTCCAGTCTCATTTACCTTCTGATATAGATTTGTTCTTGTTAATAGCAAATCAGATTGGGAATTAATTAAACAAGTTTAGTTTTGAGACACGGAAGAAAATATAGTGAGAAAAGTGAATCCCGATACATAGTGAAATATTCCAATATTGTGTAACACTGCATAACAAATACACAATATACTTGGGAAGCACTGAAACACGATTTTGTATTCACATAGTACAGACAAAAAGCTAAAATAACTAAACATTTGCATGTAGCAGACGACTTTTGGAAACATTGTGGATAAAGTAGAAATTGCCCTTCAAGAGCAATTTTCCCCTTTGTCGCGACGTTTCGATGAGTCATCTGCTACATGCAGGCAATAGACCATTGTATTGAATTTGAAGATTAAACTATTCAAAAATCGTGGTTATCAAAGATAGTATTGTTACGCTCTACCGACGAACCAGATTTATCTGTATAATAATACCCCCCGTAGTCTACATTAAACAAAAGACAAAATAGTTTTGAACACTTGACACCCATTGTTAGATAATGAAATGCATTTCAACCCTTATCTAGCTGAATTAATACAATTAGTATAACCGCTCCTTAACTCGCATTTCTTCTGAATATAATTTGCCAGAATTTGATGAGAACAAAGCAAATCAAAATTAAACTGCACGAACATTCATATTGATATTGACCTACATCGTTCGCAATTGCAGTATAGAGTTGCACACATCACACACATGTATGCTGTTGTAACTCGAGAACAGCAGGGATAGGGTTTAGCCTGGGTAATTGATAAACTCAGCTGTGTATTGTTATATCTGTTTAATTTAGGTGATATTAAATGTGCGTGAAGTTAGCCGGAGTAGCCGGAACAGTCGGAACAACCGGAACTCCGGCTACTCCGGCTGTATCAACCGGCCGGAACAGCTGTATTTCCTGTAACTACGAATGTACTAACCAGCCGAAAAAACATAATTCCGGCTATTCTGGTCATCCTAAAGCTTAAACGACATGCATTATGTGGAAATACATTGTCTGTACATTTTAATATTGGATGGATTTTGATGTTAAAACGGCAAATGTGAATCTCGTAGACCTTGCACGAATGCAGAATCGAACCTGCGGGAGGCAATTATGTCGGCGCTACACATGTTCAACTATTTTTTAACTCAAACAGGACAGGTGCAAATTCGGGAAATCGAACCAGTACCAACCAGCCTGAACAGCAGGAGCCCCGCCAACTCAAGATGTATTCATCAGTCGTAAAAGTCATCGTTTCGGCAATTCTGGCTTGCCTGAACTGTCTTTACGGACAAGCTTGAATGTATTTGTCACCTAGTGCGACTCGAAGCCAGATCGGGATATCGGTTTCAGCAGGCCAAACTCTCTAACTCGAACAGGTACATAGTCGGGACTTTGTTTGGAAAATGTCAGCTCTGACCGTAGGCGAAAAACATGTCATGATGTTGGCTAAACTCAAATATCAGCGTATGTATACCACGTTACTTTTGACGTCATATTTGCGTGGTCAGACAGCAATAATTGCTGTTGTTAAGAATGTAAAAACAATGGTAACTTTTTTATTTCTTCACACTTTTTAATGAGACATGGCGCAGTCTACCCCGCTTACAATGTCCTATCTTCGGGTTTTTACAGGAGTTTGATTGGTGGTCTAGTTTTTTCAAACACTTCGACGAACCTGTTCTCAAAATCCAGTTTTGATAATGCTCCGGCTGTCTGCGATATTAATAAATTTTGAGAAAAGGTTCATCGAAGTGTTTGAAGAAACTAAACCAATAAGCAAACTCCGTTGACAAACCGGAGATAGGGCTCTGTAAGCGGCGTAGACTGCGCCATGTTTCATTAAAAATGATGAAGAAATAAAAAAGTTACCTTTGTTTTTACTTCTAAACCGAAGTAAAATATTTCTGTCCACGGTAGCATTTTTGACGTAAAAGTCACGTGGTATACACACACTGAATATGTCGGGTACAAATCCTATAAAAATATTTTGAATTGAATTGAATTGAGTAGGATTGAAAATATTGTGGGAAAGGAAGAAATTGCTCATGATCAGCAATTTCTTCATTTGCCACCATGTTTTCTAAAGTTGTCTGCTGCAGATGTATCAAAAAGCACCTGTATGTGTGAAAGTGTCAACATATTTCTTCTTTTGTCACAATGTTTTTAACCTTAATACAATATTAAATATGAATAGTTATAGATGCTAAATATTTCCATTTCAGTACTCCCTTTCCCATATTAACAAATCTGCAGCAAACAACTTTAATCCTTTCCCTCGACGCTTGCTGACACCTCTGCAGCAGTCATCTTTGAAAAGATTGTGGCTTAAGAAAAAATTGCTCATCATGAGCAATTTCTCCTTTTGCCGACATCTTTTCAACTCTATTTAATCATTAAACTCTCATTTATGTTGATTGTTCATGTTATAAGTTATATGTTTTCAAAGTCGTCTGCTGCAGAATTGGTATATGTGGGAAAGCGTTAAAAACATCAAGATAAGAATAAATGTAAATTAAGTGTACATTGTATATAAGTTATTTACTTTTATAGCATATTTTGTTCACACATGCGCAAATTAAAATCACTGTTATATAATACACATGTACATGTATATATAGATTTTTTAGATTGTATTATTGACTCATAAATCATAATGAATGAAAACTTCTGTTTCCACCATGCTTTTGAATTTGGTTCTATGCAAGTAATTGATGTTAATGAAGCCACTGGATTTCTCGTCAAAACCCTTTGTCGTGGGAACTCACTCCTTAGAGTTGGTTTGGTAAGCACATTTTTGTTTTGGCCCCATTCAAATTGAAAACCAATTGAAAGGTAGCAAGTTGCGGGGGAAGAGTGTTGAAGAAAATTGCTGAAAGTCAGGAAACATGTGTGTTGTTGAACTGGCTGATATGATATACATGTACATGTAACTAAAATCCATTTGTTTGACAACCTAACAGGTAAAGATTAAAAATATTGACAATTCACAGTTTGAAAATAAACCCAAGCTCAGCAGTTAATTATAGATCTGAATGTCGAGCCAGGTCGATATTCGAGAAAATGGTGCTATCTTTTTTCTGACAGTGCAGTAGAGCGAATACCGATTTGAATATCGATTTGAATATGGAGCCAGATCGATATTCGAGAAAATGGTGCTATCTCTTTTCTGACCATGTAGTAGAGCGAATACCGATTCTGCGGAGTACTGGTGCGAGACAGCCAGGAAACACTAGGTGATCAGGTAGTTGTGATTTAAATGAATTACCATTGAAATAACGTCAACTCTTTCCCACAAACAACAAATCTGCAGCAGACGACTTTGTAACCATTTAGTAAAATATATGGAAAGTCTATTTTTTTTAATGTTCAATTAGAGAACAAAATTGAAAACATTGTGGCAAAAGCAGATATATGAACTTTATCAGAATGTTTGTCTTGATGATATGTAGGGCAAGTTCGAATATGGGTAATGTCGGGTCAAAAAGTAGGTCACTAGGCCAAATTGAAGGAAAATCTTGTTAACACTCTGGATGCTGCATCGTTAACTTTATCAGAATGTTTGTCTTGATGATATGTAGGGCAAGTTCGAAATTTGGTCTTTCTTTTCAAAAACCAGGTCACTAGGCCAAATTAAAGAAAACTATTGTTAACACTGTAGAAGCCGCTTTTTCTTTTGCTTCAGCAGCTTAAAATATTTAGTCAGAATGGTTATCTAAATGATATCTAGGTGAAGTTCGAATATAGGTCATGCCGGATAAAAAACTAGGTCAATAGGCAAAATTGAAGGTATGTTGTTAACACTTTGGAGGCCGCATTCTTTACTTCAGCAGCTTAAAATTTGGTCAGAATGTTTATCTTACTGATATCTAAGGTATCCCACCCAAGAGGATTCTTTTGATTACCAAAACAAAAAGTCGTCTGCTGCAGAGGCGTCAGAAAACGTCTTTATAAGGGAAAGAGTTATCACGGACGACCCAGTGGAGACTGTACATACATTGTTTGCAAAAGATAATCATATATATATATTATGTATATATATTGCTTAATTCTTTTCTGATTTTACGCCATTTTTGACATTATTTTAGTTATATCATGTTGACGGTTCACTTCCTAACGATCCCTGGGTAAACAGACTAGGCTAGGAAATGCGCATTGCCCAAGGATACTCCATCATGACCGGTTCCAAATCACCAACTTTAACGAGCAAGTTCTTCTTGACTCACAATCAATGACAATTTCTTCTTGGCCCACAATCATTGACAATTTCTTCTTGACCCACAATCAATGACAATTTCTTCTTGACCCACAATCAATGACAATCTATAAAAAATATAGTCCTAATCTTTTAATGATCATTTATTTTCCTCAGATATTTTCAAGCCTACCTTGAAGGAGAACAGGTTTTGATCTCATGTCCGGGTCATACCCAATACTTTAAAAATGGTAGTAATGGCTTCCATCCTTCATAGCCCGAGTTGCAGGGCTTTAACTAAGGCTTATAGTCTAATACACCAGTGTCAGGATAAATAATATCAATGGTTAGTAATTAACCCAGAAAACGCAGTGATACAACTAAAATACTGTTGAAAGCGACATAAACACCATTTAAACAAACAAATCAGTCTTTGTCAAAGCTGTTGTGAAAAATTTAAACAATGAACATTTGAGTCATGCTTCTTGAAAACAAACTTTGACAAATCTATTATTAGGGAAGATAAAGATCTGTACATAAATCGGAAACATTTGTCAAAAGGTTTTTAACCCTTCCCACATACGACAAATCTGCAGCAGACGACTTCGAAAACATATTGACAAAAGCTCTAAAAATCTCCTTAAATGAGAGTTTAATTATTAAATAAAGTTGAGAAAACATGGTGGCAAAAGGAGAAGTTGCTCATCATGAACAATTACTCCTTTTGCGACAATCAATGCTAACGCAAAATCTAGAATGAGGTGAAATATATATCTTTATTAGTGTATGTATACCTACAATAACAAGACATACAGTATTGACGAAATCGAGTTATACCTGTCTTCCTATTATGAACAATTCTTTTGTTCGATTGGGTAGACAATGGTTAACATTTAGCTACATGTATAAACCTGGGGTGAGTTCCATAGTAAACACAACGTAAACTAGTTTTAGCTCTGTCTAACATACCAAACTAAAACGGACTATCCATTAAAGAAGATAAGAATCACATCTACATGTACAAATGAATCGATATTATTCGTCAAACCGCATGGATGTCGATATTCGCCAAAAAGTTTCCGACAAGTCAATCGCTTACTTTGCCATTAATTATTCTAAATCTGTAAAAATGTGTCTAGTGACATGGGGTCTATATCACAGTGAAAGGTGCAATGTAAATGTGTAACTAAAGCATTTTATTAGGTAGATGGGGTGTTGCATACATTGAATACATTTGTAAATCAATGATATTGAAATTCCTGCTATATTGTTTGAAATATTATTGTGGCAATATTACAGTTAAGTCGTCCTTTTTAACGAGGAAATACAGGTACTGCGTAATTCAAAAAGAATTTTAGATGCAGTTCAAAGGGAAGTAATTCATTTTAAATAGACGACCATTATACCATTATGGGTTATGGTTCGTTTCCAACAAGTGAAACTATACAAAAATCTGTCTTAAAATACAGTTCAGTATACGAACTACCAAAATAACAAAGAAATCATACAGGTTAACGGACCATTTTTCGTGTTATTAAGTCAAATAGAAGGTCACCTTTATCCCTCAATTAATTTTACTTTCAATTTCAGAAAATACAGGAAGTTCTGAAAAAGGCTATTAGAGTGTCAATATAGTTAAAAGCAAACACTATCTTGGTTATAAATCAGTCAGAGGTTATTCAACTTTATAAAAATCACTTTCAACTTTCAACAAAAATCATTATTGTCCAATGGAAGACAACCTCAGTCTTATATATTCGTCTGAAATTGTCTGCCCGGCAAGCCGATCCGATTTACTTCCCTTTGACCTAAGCAGATAACTTGAGTGTCCTTGGGCTTGTCTTACACTCTGACTTCTTTCACGGCGACCAGTTCACCAACGCATGATTCGCATGTCTTTCTCTCATTTGTACTCAACACATCATTATTATTAGGAAATCAATTCTTTGTTTCTATTTATCATTCGTCGGGTGAAATTAGTTAGTTCGCGATGTCTGAAACATCCGGCGACTCTTAATGATCACATGTATTTCAATGTGAAAACGAAAAAGCAGCCCATAAGGTTAAATTTCTCTTTCTCTAACAACAATTTTGTTAAATTATATAATATTGGCATGTTTAAAATATATTTACTTAATCATTTATGGAAATAGATATAAGTATATATATCAAGCAATGAAAGACTGGTATACTCTAGCTAGATACATCATGCCTAATCATGAAGTTAACAATCATTGCTAATAGTCCGGGCATTCAATAACATTCTCTCTGTTTTGCCTTTATGGAAGATTAAAAGAAAGATATAATAACTATTTAAGTCTTTAAATGGAGATGAGAACTTAACATTTGTAAAAAATCTAGTCTTGGTACTGTAAATAGTCATCACATTATCAATGGAAATATGACATATGCAGAGACCCAGACACACTATGATATATCACTCTTTTCAAAAGTATAAGATGAAACAACAAGCCTGTATAACTAACAGAATATTTTATATTTAATTCACACATATGAATTGATACTGAATCATCAAACATCTGACAATGTCATCTTGTATACGTCAATTTAGTTTCGCCTGCTTTTACCAATATATTTACATAAAGATCTCTTGAACCCAAAGTGGCCTATACCTTTACGCGACACCTACTTACTTTCATCTCTTTCCATATGGTCTCGGCAGGATAGATCCCCCGGAACTTTCTCTACACTTTCGTTTCGCATCTTGCCCTTAGAGTCTGATCAGGACAGCACCTCAAACCACTATGTACATGTAATGCTGTAGTCCCGAGTTCTTTGAAATATCAGATCGTCTTGCAAACTTAACATATGCAGATTTGTGATAAACATTGGAAATATCATCCACGGAGTCAATGCTAAACTCCTTGGGAAGTGGCATACCTGAAATGCATTCTTTTCTATGCCGATTATTTCACAGATCTTCCAAAGCAGCCTCTCTCATCAACACAAATTAAATGATGTTTTCAATGAAATGTATAATCACTAAAAATAATAGAAAAAATAAGTTAAAATATACTTGCATGTATAAATACAGTTAATGTTAATGACGATTGAATTAAATATAAAGTGACCTGAAAGTATTATATTATAATTGGGCTTTTTGACCTTCTGAAGATAATGTGAAGGAATTGCACTAGCCTCTGAACCAGTTCAGACAAAGATAAACTAAAATGGATGAGCGCCATCATACAACTGCAGACAGTGAACTGTTTTGTCTTTACGATAATGACCCATAACAGTCCTAATAGATGTGACCTAACCGAAATAATTTACCACATCTCTACAAAAGCTTAGGAGCTAGACAGTACACTTTTGTCCCCATACACAAACCCGGTTATTTTTACACTCTCCTAATTTGAAATTCATCTTCACATTTCAGTGAGACAGAGTATGTTGTTAAACACTCTGAATGTTATTTTCTCTCCTGCAATTCCCCGTCGGGTGCCATTGAACCCGATCTGACCGTAGCTTAAACCTTTGACCATTGACTCCAACGGTGATTGCTTTACCATATAGCCCTGAAATCTTGCTCAGTCCCAGACAGTACACATGCTCATCTATTATGTCACTTGGCTACATGAATCAATCCAGTCCAACAGACTTCCATCATGCTTCTCAACCTTTGCGTTAGCTATAATAATCAAAATATCAAACGGTCAAGTCACATCATTCAATATATCTATGGCTTACCAACACTAGCGTTTTCCTTTCTATTACAACTGTGCAATAGTCGTTATGCTACGAACCCGACAGCTTGCGTGAAGCAATTAAATCAATATCGTATACACTCTAGCTTTCTACCAATTCCACACGTCTGCAGTTCACCTAATTCACATGTTAAATTCATTGTTCCCGTAATAATGTTGGTTGTGCGGAGATAAGCATGCATCAAAAATTTAAAAACAAATGTTTTAAAGAATAAACACATATTTGTTATTAGCATTCACATTTTCTTTTTTAAAAACTGTAATGGCATACTATTGGCTGCAAAGGTTCGTTTTAACTGAGATAACATAATAACGCACTTTGTGACAACCTGGGGAGACAATCGACTTAATGTTTGACTAGCGAATCAGCGACCTATGTTAACATAGTGTCAAAATTAGCGTTAGACAACCTGTAGCTTGCGAGCGTGTCAGGCCAGGGGAGAGGCCAGGTGGATAACCCCAAAAAGGCTTTCTGTCTCCCAAGAACCGCCACGGGGAAATATCTACCAATATTTTACCACACCACAAAATGTTGTTTTTGCTCCTACTGACTAGTGGGATATAGATTGCTGTTTCTTTTAAAAACATGTTTAAGGCTGCTTTCCATTTTATTTTTAGAAGAATGTTGTTTCCTTATTTTGACAGGTGCGTCCCATCTGTACATACTAGCCTCGTCTACCTTGATATAACTATAATGTTGTATGACTTTCCGACCTGTCTTTAACAAGAATGATTTAATTGCCGCGTTTCCTCCTTTTGTCAAACTGTGACTCCAAACTAATAGGAGCAAAATGCCAATAACTCCTTGAGAGCAATGACGACCAAATCATTGTTGTGTCTTTGAATAGTGCTTTAAAGCGTAGAATGTAAGAGTTTATGTTCTCTATAATATCCTTATCGGAAACGCCTTCCGTAGTAAGATCGTTCGATTCAACGCGGATAAATGGGATATTTCGGACACATATATTTTTTGAACTGTGTATCAAGTATAGTGTTCTGCATATCGAGCGTCATCCCCCCTTCCCCCATCCAGCTGATCGTTACATATGTTAGGCCTAAGTGCTGATCGAAAGCCTGTCTTGTCGCCATGTCAGTGCAGTACACAATAGAGGATCCATCAATCCACACACTTTGCATTCCCGACAAACCTAGGATTTTATAGTAACTTATGTTTTTAGTATATATATACATGTATACATTTAATTTCCACCTGCCTGCTGCCATGAATCTATTATCATCTGTTCCTAAATTAACTAAATGTGTAGCCTATTCTAAAACTGTGTAATTTGAAGTGTCCTATTGTTTGGGTGAATTGTAGGGCTTTAGTCATTATAGCTGTGAATTGATATTCCATTTAGGTGTATGAATAGGTCCTCGTTTTGTGTATTGGGGCGAAGATTAAAATACTAACAGTAGGACTTGCCATTTCCCTGAACATGAAGGGCGACAGAGTTTCCGCATTGGTCCATCTTACTGTTAATTTTATTTCTTTTTCCGACAACATAATGTCTGAATATTTAAATACATGTTATTGCTTGCCTCTGTAATTTCCCTATTCTTAACAGACCAAAGAATGCGAGCGTTAAAGCAGCCAGAAATAAAGATTGTACAAATGTATTTTGACAAATGCTTGCTTGGCTTGTTTGGCTTGCTATCATCTTATGTTCTGAGGATATTGCAATCGGGGCTCTTACATCCATATTACTACCCTTAGTTCGCCTTGCGCCCTTCAATGTGTCAGCTACTTGTTGGAGTTTATGACAAGTCTTGATTTGGGACAGGCCATATCTCTTGCAACTTATATATTTCTCTAAATTGGGTTTACTTTCCTAGCGCTACTGAATAAGGTTTTTGTATTGTATTTTGGGAAGTAGAATTGAATATTAAATATTTTAATACACCTGATAAATATTCCAAACTAGGAATGGGGCCATAACGTGACTGAGACCTCTCGAGCGGCATTCCTGAACCTTCCCCCACTGTGAACGAGAAATTAAATCAGTCATAATGTAGACTGCTCTTACCCTGATATTGGTTTTTGATAATGTAAGAACCACATGTCTGACCAGATTCATGACTCTCAGATTTACATGTTTCAGTATTGATAACTTGAACAACCGCTTGATTGTCTACATGGAAGAGATACATTTTTGTGTTGACATAAGTATCTGTAAATATAACAAATAACGCATTAATTAGATAATTATCATGATAATTAAGTGACTAACTAGTTAAATAACGTGATATTTATGTTGTTATGTGGTGGCAGAAGTATGCCGCCATAGGTCTTGGCAACTGGATAATTGAATTTTGGGTAAAAAGAACCTACCAAGGGAAAGAACCGCAATAGGTAAATTTTGGAAAATTAGGACCGCTTATCTCTCTTGCAATGACATTTATTTTTAACTCACAAATGAGATATAGCTAATACGATTCATATGATCTGTATTATTCCCACTTTTTAACCCTTTCCCACATAGGAGCGACTTCGGTAGACAACTTATTTAAACCATTGTAGCAAAAAGCGAAGTTGCTTAATATGACTTTTTAATTTAAACAGGTTTTACCATATCTATACCTAGTTTTCAAAATCGACTAGCACTGCCTGTTTGTTGTTTGTGAGTTATGGTAAAATATTTGGTATGACCCGGATAAAGACCGAACCTGGATCTCTCGCTCACAATGTTGAGGCTCTTGTGACACAATCGAATAACAGGACCCATACTCATTTGATGTAAGTGCATTTGTCGTTGTGCGGTGTGAGAGGAGGATTTTAAACAGATACATGTGTGCGTTTGACGAAAATTGTGGGCTGGTACTTAACCCTTGCAGCTCTAAATAGTATTTGCGGCAATTTATGCAAATAAGGGAAAATGGGGTCTTAATCCTTTCTCACATAAAATGGGTTATATGCAAGTATTTAGCCGAAGGTCTGTTATCGTGGGGCTAAACATAATGTAGTGCCTTCACAACAATCATACTATGATCGGTATTGAATTGAATAACAGACTTTTTCAGTCTTCGGTCAGTTGTCTGTTGATCTTGGATAAACACTGCGAGATACCATTTTCATAAATAGAAAGCACTAATATAAGGTAGGAAAGTAGGTAGGTAGGTAGGCTTTAAAACCAGACCTGTGTGTGAAGTTGGCTCTAGATACGGCCATCGGTGTTCGTACTTATATAGCCACCTGAACGACGACCTGGAACACCGAGCTTGGCAATCGTTGTTTGAATTTATGTAAGACTTTTTGAATGATTGATTGATTGAGGTCCAACACCGTTTCAAAATACGTTCAAAGGAACTGGCTACTTTTCCACATGGACTGATATCCCATTGGAAGAAGACGGATGAAGCTTGTCAAAGTGATTTGTATCGAACGTCGGACTGAATGCTTGCCAAGCTTGGGTTCGAACTTACTGGATTGAAAGCCCGCTGTAGCACTCTGGCCAGCTACATCAAATTGTCCACGAGGAAAACACAGGTAAATAAACGAGATCGTATAGTGATACATTTATTTATTTAAATA
This sequence comes from Serripes groenlandicus, assembly GCA_031761405.1. Classification (NCBI taxonomy): domain Eukaryota; kingdom Metazoa; phylum Mollusca; class Bivalvia; order Cardiida; family Cardiidae; genus Serripes; species Serripes groenlandicus. The sequence continues at coordinate 70,500,279 of JASEVX010000001.1, forward strand.
GGTAAACTAGAGTCTCATGACTCTCTCTCTCTCTCATGCCGACATATCATTCTCTGACTCTCCCCAGAGTCATGCCTCTCCTCCCTAGCTCTGCATGACTCTCTATCTATGCAATGTCTCCCCCCCGCTTCCACAAAAACATACATTTATATACTACTGGGCTGGCGCCGTATACACGTGATATCCCGTATATAGTTATACCCTCATGGATCTAATATCTCACATGTATACCTCTATACCTCTACCCTCATTGTGTTACACCGCGACGAATGTGTGTGAAGCTGGCTCTAGGAGCGGTCATCGGCGATCGGTGTTCACTCACTGGATTGACAGTCCGCGATACTCACGGTTCTCAACGATGTGTCAGTCATATTACGGCGGCTAGTTCACATATTCATGGTTTTCTTGGCATTCTCACATCAGTATTCCCTACATCAGATTTTCCGAGGACCTGTCAACTTTATCCACAAAGACTGATATCCCATTGGTGGAAGGCGAATGCCGCTTGTCTCAGTGACTTATGTCGATCGTCATCAACATTGTTAGCCGAGCTGGGATTCAAACTTACAACCATTTGACTAACAACCCGCGGCGCTAACGACTAAGCTACTGGGGCACGGCTTAGCAATTTGAACACCGACCTGACACAACGGGCTCGACCATCGGTGTTTGAATTTATATAGCAAACTTGACGCCGACCTCGAATACCGAGCTCGGTCATCGGTGTTCGAATATATATATATCAATTTGAACTCTGACCTGGAAAATCGAGCTCGTCCATCGATGTTCGAATAAATTTACTTCACACACAGAAATTCCAAGCAACTGGCTTCGTTTCCACATATACCGATATCCTATTACTGGATGACGAAAGATGCATGTCCCATTTACTTTTGTTGAACGTCAGAAAGAATGTTGGCTACGCTGGGGATAAAACTCACAACCACTGGATTGACAACCCGCGACGCAACTGACTGAATTATCGGGGCAAAGCTAGCAAACTGTACGCCAACCTGGAATATCGAGCTCGGCCATCGTTGTTCCAATTTATATAGCAAAGTGATCGCCGACCTGGAATATCTAGCAAGGCCATTGCAGGCTGTTAATCTGGTGGTTGTTAGTTCGAACCCAAGATCGGCCAACATTATTACCTACGTTCGACAAAAGTCACTGAGACAAGCGGCATTCGACTTCCACCAATCGGTTATCAGTCTTTGTGGAAAAGTAGCCAGGTCCTTGTAAAGTCTGTTGTGTGGTGTAGTGGTGTTAGAATGCCACGCACAATATGAATATGTGAACGGGCCGCCGTGATATGACTATAAACGTGTTGAAAACGGCGGTCAACCCAAATCAATCATTCAATCATTCTATAAATCTTAAATAAATTCGAACATCGATGTCCGTGCTCGGTTTTCAAGGTCAGCGTTCAGTTTGCTATGTAAAACCGACCTGGGTCTTCTAGGTCGGCGTTCAAATTGCTATGTAAATTCGGTTCAAAATGCTATGTGAATTCGAACATATGTTCGCGCGTTATTCGAACGTCAGTTTTCAATTTGTGACCAAAATGCAAGTGTTCTCTCTAGACCATATTTAAAACCCATTTATTTGTATTATTTAATTTAAGAGTAAAGGGGTTGTATAAAACATTTCCTTGTTCGTATCGCTTTTTTAGCACTTATAACATGAAGAGGTTATGTCCATTTGTCTGTATCTTTGTTCGTCACCGTGGATGTAACTTGGTGGCATGTTGTTCATTTCTGAAAAACAGAAACAATGAGGAAGTTACTTGCATTTAAGATATAACACGTTTTGTTCGTATTTCACCGTTGAACTAGTACTATAACCGCAAACGTAGGTTGCTCAGGACTTTGTTTCATAGACATATGATTAAATATAACATTATCAAAAAATGAAAAAAGAAAAACGATCTGAAAAATGATTGCTCTTTTCCCTCTGTCTAGTGAAAAGGATCAGATAGTATTGATTTATTCCCTAATTTTGTTGTTTAGCCATTTTAGGAATATTTCAATGAATAATTTGATGAAACGGGAGTATATAAACAAACAAAATAACAAAGTAATTTTAACAAGTTTAGGTGATATGTATTATCAAAATTGAGCATTTATGAAAATTAAAAAAAAGAAAAGTTCACAAGTATGGTCAACATGTAGCAATAATACAATGGTTTGAATGAACACACTGTATAGGGAAGAACGTTTAGAAATACGACATCATTTTATAAATAGGCAAAAACATCCCCCGAAACTTTTTTTCGGAGCTTTTATGAACCGGGGCCGTAAACCAAACTATTAAAAAGGCGTAGCATACATGTAGGAAGTAAGCGAAAATTGATTTTTTTTTTTACTGTGCTTTGATGAATCGGTCGTCAGGTGCCGCCAACCAAACTATTAAACATTGTAGGCTAGGACCTTGGGTAAAAGTTATTAAATACCCATTACATGTGTCTAAAGTGTTGTAATAACGTTAGAAGACATACGTATTCTGTATCTTGTTGATGTTTAAAATCAGTATTATTGATTCATAAAGGTTTTCTTTTTCAAACATATTACAGAGTTTTTCCGTTTACAATAATACTGTTGGTTGCTTCCTATTTGATTACGCAACCCAACCCCGTGATACAACATTAAAACCTATTTTGTACTGACACCGCGTTTCCACGCGGCATCAATACAATTATGAAATGTAAATCGGCTCGTGTGCTGTTATATATCATATAAAAAATATCATATGTAGCTGAATGTACAGAAGAATTTCACAACAGATTGTATATGAATGTTGAATGAATATCGTAATTGCCTTACCCTTTTTCCGAAATGAAGCTCTCGGATCTACTTCAGTCCAAATATGACCTTTCTCTACATGAACCACCTGACCACCAGCGATAACCTTTAATCCACAAGGAACTATCGTTGGTAAAGCATCTGTCAACATATCGCCTTTTTCAGTTTTTATTGATATATAAACCAGCTCCCCTTCTTTTGTTACCTCTTCGAACCGCAAGTAGTTGTTTATCGATACTTTACTAAAGCCTGGCTTTACTATCGAATAATCAAACTCTGCAGCAGCATTTGCTCCAGCTCCGCAACCTACTACCTTAAATTCAGCCCCACCTTGGACATGTTTGGAATATTTCTTTTCACATTCAACCATTGCGTAGATTGCCTCATCACTTTGGTTTGCCACTGTAACGCCTTTAACTTTAGGACATTTCTGTGCGGACATTTTAATTCTTTCTTTTATTTTCTCTCTATAAGGAAAAGAGAAAATAGCATTAAAAGTAAAAGATTATTATTATTAAATATTTGTTTTATGAAAATAAATCATTTATTGTAAAATGATTCATGTTACTACTAACTCTGATTGTAAATTTAATGTGAAAAAATATTTTTCTTTTGTGTCTCAACATTTTATGTCATTTCTTTCTTTTATTTTCTATTCGGAAAAGAGAAAATAGCATTACAAGTAAAGGATTAATACAATGTTAGTATTTTTGTATTATTGAAATATATTATTTATTATAAAATGATTAGTATTATGAATAAATAATATGCGTCCTAATATAACTGACTTTAAACCTATCTAGCCGAGAAGCCAATAACTGACGAAAAGAGCTGGCTCAAAAGGTCCTAGGCTGAAAAGTCCTAGGCAAAAAAGTCCTAGCATGAAGAAACATCAGCCAGAACGTCCGTTGGCCGAAACGTTCTTTAACCATTTGATTAACGGTGTATCGCAAATGGTTACATTTATTTCAGTCAAATAGTCTTTTTCAGAAACAAAATTAAAATATAATTTCCATTCACGCTTTACAAAAGAAAGGAAACCAAATGACACTCGCATAACACGATATATATATAATTGAAATATATATTTAAAAACAAAATAATTACGGAGAAACGCAATCCATCCTGTCCGAATATCGGAATAAGGGCTTATGTGCCCTGCCTAAAGCAGACTATAGAACATCTTTTAATAACCTGTTTAATTCAATATAAAAAGTATGTTCGTATTATCGAGTTTCTCTCTATTTTCGAAAATCTAAAATAAGAACAAGACGTCACAAGTAATAATTAGTGCCAAACTAATCTTGTTTAATAATAACATATGTGAAACAGGTTGAGAACGTTATTGATTTGTATCATGAACTTTCAACGTAGATAAGAGGGATACGTATATACATTGTAGCATAAAACAAGCAAGTTAAACTCAAAATGTATTGAAATGGATTTATGGGACATAGAAGAGTTACATTTTGTTTAATTTGTTATCAAGATATAGGCTTTAATAATCGGTATAATTTGTATGTCCGCCGTACGCCATTTGCACAAAAATACGTGAGAACTTAAGGGTTCTCATCAGAGATCACAGGTTTTTCTGAAACCTAGGTTCCCATTGCCTAACGAAAACCTTGGATCTCAAATGAGATAAATGCAACTCGATTGTTAGTCCATAGAAATCCTATTTTATGTACTTATAAACTGAAACATACAAATACATTTAAATTGTATTGATATGCTCTGCAATAAAGTACATTCTCAAGCTGACGTCAGTCAGTGAAAACTAAGGATCTCGATTTGCAATCATCATATCCAATCAAAACCTAGGATATCAAATGCATTTGAGAACCTTAGTTTTTGTTAAATGAAACCTATTTCGCCAACCTATCAATTTCCCATGTTCATAATAGACACTACAACTAATTACTTGAATAAAACATAGAGAGAGACAGACAGACAGACATACAGACCGACATACATACAGACAGACAGACAGACAGACAGACAGACAGACAGACAGACATACAGACAGACAGACAGACAGACAGACAGACAGACAGACAGACAGACAGACAGACAGACAGACAGACAGAACATTTTATTGTTGACGTATACAAAGTACTTTGTCTAAAAAACATACATATACATACAATATACATGACAGGAAAATACAAACAAACATGATTTATTTGGAATTTATAGGATGATTGAATTAAACATGAATTCAGCATGAGAGTGATATAAACATGAATTCAGCATGAGAGTGATATAAACATGAATTTAACATGAGAATGATATAAACGTTGTGAAGATGAGCAATGTATAAATATGGGAGTGTTATTTGGAAGCAAAACACATTGAACAATTGTTCCTAAATTTAAATGGTGAAGTGGATAATGTACAGCGGAAGAATCAATCATGAAGTAAATAATGAGCGACGTATGAATGAAGGATTGAATGAGTGTACGAATTAATGATCAATCAAGTTGCAGTTTTCGAAGAAGAAATCATGATACATTTAATGTGTTTCTCAGAAGAGTTGCCTCTTTGATATAAAGAGCAAGACTAAGGGTTGTCTTTCTATTACTGTTGGTTAGTAGTTCAGCAAATTAATAGACGCTTGGACGAATGAAATAATACTTTTCCAAGTGTTTTTTTCCTAAGTTCAATAAAACATGGACATGCAAACATAAAATGAAATTCATCTTCGATGTCAGTAGATTTACAGCATAGACAATATCTTTCTTCTCTAGGGGTTCTGTTTTTGGAGTAGCGGCCAGTTTGTATTCTTAAATTGTGAGCAGACAATCTTATTCTTGTTAGGTACATTCTCAAGGATTTTGGAATAAAAGCGAGATAATCTTTTTCACCGAATTCAAATTCACAAATTTTATATAGATTCAAAACATCAGACGACTCTTTAGTTGTTCGCCAACTTTGGAGAAAATTATCTTTTATTTTTTGAGAAAATATACCTATAAACTTATTAAGGTTTATACTGGATGGATTGTCCCAGATGTATTTAAAACCGTGATCACACAAGAGGTTTTTAACATTTAAAACCCAATTGTTTGCTCCCTTCTCTGCATTAATGCGTGAAATGTGGTACACTCTTTTGAACTATAACGTTGTTTGATTTAATAACTTTAAACCAATATTTAATAATGTTTATATATCTTGAAATGTATAGAGGGTATCTCCCTAATTCACCGTATACTGCTGCAGAAGTAGTTGACCTTCTTACATTTAAAAGTTTTTTACAAAATTGTAAATGAATAGTTTCTAGTTCCTTATTTTTGGATAACCCCAAATTTCGGAGGCGTAAGCTAAAATAGATCCAACAAAGGCATACAAGTTCCATTAAACACCTAGGTTTAAAGTTGTAAACATTACAATTATACAATAAAAGATTCATAGCGTTTGTAGCTTTTGTATTAAGATACACTTTTGATATAACAAAAATGAAAATATAATTCGTAACAGGTTATTTTATGAAAATAATTATTAATTTAACAATAATTCACTTCTAATATCATATATGATCTACATTGCGTATTTTCCACTCCATGTTCTGTGCCGAAAAATCTCCATTGCGTATTTTAGATAAATCCCGTTACAGGCATACCAATTATTCATAGATAGATAGATAGATTTTATCCTGGAAAAAGGGCAAATATGCCCAACATACCACAAACATATAACACATTCATTGAAACAGTCAAATAGCGGACTAATGATCAAAATCCGGTGAGAAAATGTTTGAAAAATAATATAGAAAAACTTAAATAAGATTTTTTTATAAACGAATTAATATACTCTAATCAAAGATAATAAGTTAATAGAAATGAAATCCTTAATGTAACAGTCATTTGAGAGGAGATATAACTCCCATAAAAATCATTTAGAAATCATTGCAGAAGGTGACGAAGTTGCTAAATGTCAGCAATTTCTCAATGTCTACATTGATTTCCTCTAAAGGCTGCAACTAAACCTCAGCTACTCTACGTAATTATTGTTGTTCCTTATTTCAAAACCTTTGTAAACAAATATTGCCAAGTTTTTGACTATATTTTCATTTTTAGATTTTAGTAATTCAATAAATTTAATCATAATTGAGTGTTTCCAGTAATATTTTTTGATATATAACATTCTTATATCAGAAAACATTGGGCATTCTAATAAAATAATAAAAAATGCATTTCATCTTCGATAGTTTTACATAATTTACATTTTCTTTCATTATATGGTATTTTATTTATATATACATATATTATAACAAGCCTCTTCCAAAATTATACGATAGACAAAAAAAGATGGAACCTCCGTAAATGTTTCGGATATATGCAGGGCTATAATATGTTTTTGAAGTGAAAGTTCATGTCAAGTTTTACATTGATATCAAAGGTGTATCTTTATAAAAACTTCAGATGCATCAAGTAGTGGGAGGTGCTGGACTGGCGAAATGGATTTAATAAGCAGGCGAAATTGAGGCAATACTTTAGCGAAATGGAGACCCCCCCCAACCCCAACCCCACCCCACCCCACCAATATAATAAACATTGAAGCAACTTTTCAATGTTTGGATAATCAAAAAGATAATTTTTTGTTTAAATCTCCCAGTTGCTGGCTTAAATAAGGTTTGCGAAATGTACTACAAACTAACATAATGTATGTACATGTGGAAATAAATACACATGATCAAATTATAAGAAAATGTGTAATTACAGGTGTGTCTGCAGCTCTCTTTAATGTATCCCTAACTGTTTTGTTTTGATTTGAGGTATACTTTATTCTTTTCACTATGTTTTACATTAACATGCATGCTACGGGAAGGAATTGATTCTACGTACTCTACTAAAAGTTCTTTGTCTGTTAGGAAAAGAAGCGTTTCCGGAATAATATTGCCAAATGTGGTTAATCTTTTTTTAAATGTGTTGCTCTCTGCTGAAGCTTTGAGAGTCTGATGAGTTCTGTGGATTTCTAAATCTATTGTCTTCTCTGATTGTGATTTGATTGGAATGTAGAGTCTCTTACCCGTGATGGATTTTTCTGCGCAATAGTGGTTATTCTTAAGCACAACAGATGTTAATTACGTAATTTACGATTTCTCTGTAAAAATTGCATGTACCTATATTGGCCGATAATTTGTGCATTCTTTTCAGAAGGCCTAATATCGTATATCACGTATTGATCAAATCGACTTACTTTGCCTCACATTGTAAAACGCCATTTACTCAACAATGGAGACGCGTAATATAATACCCATTTACACTTGAATGTCCGCTCATGCTAACATAAGGAGTATATTCAGATTTTCCCCCAACACATCAAGCATTCAGGCGTAGGTTAGTAAAAAACTGTAATTTGATGGGTGGCTTCGATTATTATACGCTCGCTATGTTAAGACAATCTGCATACATGCCGAGAATGGATAGACTTGAACAATACCGTTTAATGTGACGGCCTTATTTAAAAAAAAAAAAAATCCCTTTTTTCTCGATGGTGTGCAATTCGCACTTTATTAAAACGTGCTCCTCTAAAAAGTGTTACTTTACGACAAAGTCACCCTATTCAATGTAACACGTATGCTGACTTTGTGAAAGATCGTCCATTCAAGCGCATGTGAGACTTTATAGTGGTACACAACTTGGGAGCATTATTCAAACTATCGCGACCTTCCGTCCAATGTCAACAAGCAAATTGATATGTTCGATGATATTTTTAACCTATTTACCCAAACTTCGTTTCGACGTTTATTTAACCCGTTCCTATATATAAACGAGTTACAGTGAATTCGTAACCTGTATATTTTGGGTAATCTGTAGCCTGGGGTAAGTGAATTCGTACCCTGGTATAAGTGAATTCTTAACCTATTGAAAAAATATTCTATATTTGATATATATTGTAGAATTGATTTTTTAAAAATGATACGTTTGTTAGAAACAAATATTTCGTAACATGTTTTAATACAAGGTTAAGTAATATGTGTTAAATAATGATATATTATTAAAAACCTAGTAGTAGTAGTAGTAGTAGTAGTTGTAGTAGTAATAGTAGAATCAGTTATCTGTGTAATTGTTTGCAATTATTTCATCATTATTAATTATTATTACTGTTTCTAGTAGCAGATGTAGAAGTATCATCATCCTTAATCTTACTCATAAAAATAATGAGATATATTCTTTTGAAATAGAAAATATTATCGGTTGAATACAACTGGAAAAGAAAATTGAAAAAGAGAAAAATAATTTATAAAAATGTTTACAGATAAAAAGGACGATTGATCGAAAGACAGATTGAAATGTTGATGTAAAGAAAGTAGAAAGTAATACAAATACATGTACCTACCTCTCAAACTGAAATTATTAACAATTAAAACAGACGCGAACTCTTCTTGCCTGTAGGTCTACCAGCTTATGCAGAATGATACATAAGATTGTGTTAATACATAAAGGTTTTCAAATGAATACAATAGGAACAGTACAATTATTGTAAAGAATTTGTAGCGTCTAAAAAGAGTAAGAACGCAACTATGTGTCTTGATAGTTTGATTAAAAATAATTGACGAATTAAACCCGTTCAGATCTCAATGCGGAAGTAAAATTCCTTGGGTAGACGTTTTGTTCGCTAAAACTACCATATATGTTGGAAACGACAGGTATTACGGAAGCGTCCTAGTGCCAAATCATAATGTTCTATAAAAAAGAATAACTTCTACGTAGGAGATAAAAAAGCCTAATTAGGACTTTATAACTCCTACGTAGGAGATAAAAAAAACTAATTAGGACTTTATAACTCTTACGTAGGAGATAAAAAAGCCTAATTAGGACTTTATAACTCCTACGTAGGAGATAAAAAAGCCTAATTAGGACTTTGTAACTCCTACGTAGGACTTTGTAACTCCTACGTAGGAGATAAAAAAGCCTAATTAGGACTTTGTAACTCCTACGTAGGACTTTGTAACTCCTACGTAGGAGATAAAAAAGCCTAATTAGGAGTTTATAACTCGTACGTAGGAGATAACAAAGCATAATTAGGACTTTGTAACTCCTACGTAGGACTAAATAACTCCTAATTAGGCTTTTTTATCTCCTCCGTAGGAGTTATGACGTCCTACGTAGGAGATAAAAAAGCCTAATTAGGACTTTGTAACTCCTACGTAGGAGATAAAAAAGCCTAATTAGGACTTTATAACTCCTACGTAGTAGATAAAAATGCCTAATTAGGACTTTGTAACTCCTACGTACGAGGAGTTTATAACTAGGCGTTTTATCATCTACGTAGGAGTTATAAACTCCTAATTAGGCTTTTTCATCTCCTACGTAGGCTTTTTTATCTCCTACGTAGGACTTACAAAGTCCTACGTAGGAGTTACAAAGTCCTAATTAGGCTTTTTTTATCTCCTACGTAGGACTTTAAAACTCCTACATAGGAGATAAAAAAAAAAGCCTAATTAGGAGTTATAAAGTCCTACGTAGGAGTTACAACGTCCTAATTAGGCTTTTTTATCTCCTACGTAGGAGTTATAAAGTCCTAATTAGGCTTTTTTATCTCCTACGTAGGAGTTATTCTTTTTTATAAAACATTATGATTTGGCACTAGGACGCTTCCGTAGGTATACCAATTATACAAACCAAGCTAAATAATTTCAGTTACAATTCAATTAAATTTTATTTAAGTTTTTCTATTTTCATTCAGTGAAGTACAATCTTATGAATATATCATACCCTAGCAATTTGCTTTTCACTTCGGTTGAGAATGGATATTAAAAGGAAATAAGTAAACATGAGGTTTTAACCGATTTATGGTTTTATTGTTTCTTATATTGATCGATTGTTTGACGCATACAATTTTTGTACTTCACTTTAAATATGCGTCAAACAGTTTTATTTTACAACACAGCTACCCAGAATGTATTCAGATGATCTTAACACATCGAGCACTCCGTGAGTGCTAATCAAGTACTGTTACTTGGTTGGCTGTTTCGGCTATCGCATGTCCGAATGCTCGGTATATTTGGCAAATCTGAAAACCTCCCAGTAATTAGCGCAGCGTCAACTGACGCTTTAAAGTTGAAAGAAGAAATCGTTGACCTTAAGTGCAGAAGTATGAGAGATAATATCATGTTTTACAAGATTCCAGAGGAGATCAATGAAAACTGTGTGGAAAAAGTGTTACATTTCATAGAATCAGAAATGAAAGTAGAGAATGCCAAAACGAAGTTCCGCTTAACACCTTTCACCAATCCGGGATTAGGGGGTACCTAAAAGTGTATAGAACTATACATACCATAAATCAATTTATTTGATTTTAAGGATGCACGCATTAAATGCATTTTAGTAAAGAATAACTTTTTAACATTATTAATTCAGTTCATACTGTAAATTTATCTGAAGGATAAACGGTCATTAATCAGAATAATTACAATTTCCAAAGACTAAGACAGATATATTCTAAGATGGCATATGGACAGAAACAGCCACTGGTGACATATTTCTACTATTCGACGACGGTGACCAGATCAACCATATGCTTGCCTTCGCCATAACCGAGAACCTCCACCACTAAGCCGCATCCACCACGTTTTACTGCGACGGAACGTTCTACACATGCTCCGGCCTCTTCCATCAGATCTATTCGATCCATATACAGATTGCCAGTAAAATGATGCCAGTTGTCTACTCCTTCTTGCCAGGAAAGAGCCAAGCGACGTACAGACGATTCTTTAGCCCCCTCCAAGAAAAGATGAACGACATCGGTCGGAGATTCCACCCAACTTCTGCTGTATTTGACTTCGAGACAGCTGCCCACGGTGCCATACTACAGACGTTCCCTGGTATTCGAACAAAGGGGTGTTTCTTCCATTTTACCCAGTGCATTTGGCGAAGAGCACAAGCAACCGGTCACCGGATTCCGTATAAAGGAAACGAAGATATAAAGACACTCGTCCGACGTGCAGCAATCCTGTCTCTTCTTCCCTTAGACAAGATATACTTCTGGTTCCGGACTCTAAAAGACAGAGACGAGGCCGATCGAACGGAACTCACAGAATCATTCACAGACTACGTTACCGAACAATGGGTAGAAGGCGAAAGCCCTATGTGGAACCAATTTGGTACACAGAGCCCGCGCACTACGAACGACATCGAAGGCTGGCACAGCAAACTTAATTTCGCATGTATATATTTCTTATTTATGCAAAAATAAAATTTAAAATCTGAATCAGTCTTATTTATATTTATAAAGCAATACCTGACACATAATTACCCTCTAATGGTCCCCACGATCCGCTCTACCGACCAGCTAGGGATTAAATCGAGTCGACGTTCCGGGAACACACCGATTGGTTAGTCTTGTTAAAGTTAGATAAACATCACTTTCGAATGACGAGTAATGTTTACCTACCTATGTGGCACCAGAAAACTCCCCTATGCATAAAATACACGACGAAGACTCGTTTTGAGTCATAGAAACCGATATACGTATTTATAAAGAATTGGGAAAAGTATTTATTACAGGAGATATGAATGCACGTACTGGAAAAAAATAGACTTCATAACCAACAATTCAATGTTTGAAAACATAGTCAATAGACAAAATGGAGAACTTCTGCGTGCCACACAGGACCACAAATCAAACCGATTCGGGGATTTATTGATTGATTTATGTAAATCTTCCGATGTTTGTATCGTAAATGGTAGATTATACGATGACGCGGCTATAGGTAAATACACGTGTACTATGTATAACGGTAACAGTGTAGTAGATTATCTATTGACAAATGAGAGGGATATGAATCACCTTGTATACTTAAATGTAGAAACAGTTAATACATTTTCCAACCATGCTCCCATTGCATTTTCTTTCAAAATTCTGCATGAAAAAAACGCAACTAATTATCCAAACATAAACTACTGTAAATGGATTCCTGAAAAAAAGACTTCATTTATTGAAGACGTAAACTCAGAAATTCATATACTAGAGTAGAAGTTGAAGTCTGAAATAGCGAAAGAGTCAAATACTGATACAATAGTTGATGTTTTTACATCATATCTAAATGAAAAGGGTAATCAATATTTTTATAAAAATGTTAAACATAGTAAATGTGATTTTACATCATCTGATAAATTTAAACAAAAATGGTACAATGATGAATGTAAACTGAAATATAAAGCGTTCAAAGAAGCTGCGAACTGTTTTAACTGCACACAAAATGATGAAGAAAAAAGATTATAAATATTGCTGTAGGAAAATTAGAAACACCTTTAGACGAAGCCAATGTAAACAATTAAACGAGGTGAGAAGGAAAAGGCCACAGGAATTTTGGTCCATTTTCAGGAAAAGGACAAAAACCAGTACTGATGATATAATACCGAACGAAGAATTTTTCAAGTATTTCAAAAACCTGGCCAATCCTAAATACATTAACTTCGACAATGGTAGTAAACAATATGTACACAACTTTGAAAATATAGATCAGGAAAATTTACCCACATTTGAGGAATTAGATCAGACTATATCATTTGAAGAAATATAAAAGGCTAGTCGACAATTAGGCAATAATAAAACATGTTCAATTGATAACATTCTGTATGAGTATTTTAAGGAAATTATAGATAGTTTATGTTACCCTTTAAAATTATTGTTTAATCATATACTTGATAGTAAATCATTTCCTCGCTGCTGGTCTACAGGATCAATTAGGCCCTTATATAACAAGAGCTGTCGGAGGACAGCGCGCTCGACTATTTCACCGCTTTTTTAAGTTACTGAGATAATGGACTCTAATGTAGTTGCATGCAAAACATTAAGCACAATTTCTTAAAGAGTGATAAATTGCATTATAGGCAGGATAGAGTTATTTAACTTAATTATGTTCATAGGTGTGATCGTTGGGAAGTGTGGTATAACGTTTCAATGGAATGCATCAAGTAGTTACTAAGATATGGACTCTTAATGTAGTTGCACGCAAACCTTTAACCATAATTTCTAAGTAAAAAAGGGCAACAATTTGCACCATAGCAGGATAAAGTTATTTTAATTGGCTGTGTATATAGTTGTGAAATTGGGAAAGGTTGTATAAAGTTTCAATACAATGCTTCAAGTTGTTACTGAGATTACCCTCTAAATGTAGTTGAAAAACTTTAACCAGAATGTTTAAGTCCCAAAAGGGCCATAACTTGCATAACATGATGGATAGATTTATCGTACTTGCTTGTTAACATAGGTGTGATGTTTGGGAAGGACTGTAATTACTAAGATATGGTCTTTTAATGTAGTTGCATGCAAAGCTTTAACCAGAATTTATAAGTAAAAAACAGGCCATTAATTGCAAAATATACTAGATAGAGTTATCATACTTGATTGTTTACATAAGTGTGATAGTTTGGTACGGTTGTAGAAAGTTTCAATGCAATGCATCAAGTAAATACTGAGATATGGACTCTTAATTTAGTTGCATGCAAAACTTTAACCAGAATTTCTAAGTAAAAAAAGGGCCATAACTTGCATAAAATGTAGGATATAGTTATCTAACTTGATAATCTACACAGAAGTGATCAATGGGTAGGGTTGTAGCAAGTTTAATACTATGCATCAAGTAAATACTGAAATATGGACTCTTAATTTAGTTGCACGCAAAATTTTAACCATAATTTCTTATTAAAAAAGGGCCATAACTTGGATAAAATGCAGAATAGAGTTATCTAACTTAATAATCTACATAGGTGTGATAGTTGGGTAGGCTTGTAGAAAGTTTCAATACAATACATGTAGTATTTAGGTTATGCATGCAAAACCTTAACTTTAACCAGAATTTCTAAGTAGAAAAAGGGCCATAACTTGCATCAAATGCAGGATATAATTATCTTACTTAATAATCTACACAAGTGTGATAGTTGGGTACGGTTGTGGAAAGTTTCAATGCAATGCATCAAGTAAATACTGAGATATGGACTCTTAATTTAGTTGCACGCAAAACTTAACCCAGAATTTCTTAGTAAAAAAGGGCCATAACTTGCATACAATGCAGAATAGAGTTATTTGACTTGATAATCTACATAGGTGTGATAGTTGGGTAGGCTTGTAGAAAGTTTCAATACAATACATGTAGTATTTAGGTACTTGCATGTAAAACCTTAACCAAGGTAAATCCTAATTAGGCTTTTTTTATCTCCTACGTAGGAGTTATAAACTCCTTCATGCTGTTCCACATAGACTTAGCCCATTGGTGGAAGACGAATGACGCATGTCGCGTTGACTTTTGTCAATCGTCGGAAAGAAAGTTGGTCGAGCCGGCATTCGAACTCACAACCCCTGGATTGACAGCCCGCGTCGCTACCGACTGAGCTACCGGGGCTGGGCAGGTCGAGTTGTTAGCGTCGGGGATTTGAAACCGGTTGTCCCGGGTTCGATCCCCAGTCGCGGCAGGACGGTGATGGTGGAGTGCCTCTTGGGCACGGCTCATTTTCTAGCCTATTACTGGTTTGTTTACCCAGGGATCATGAATGTGAACTGTCGTCGTGATATAACTGAAATAATGTTGAAAACAGCGTAAAACACACACACACAACAAAAAAAGCCAAACAAACTCTCTCACTCTCAGAGCTTCAAACGAGTTTAAAGATTTAAACTAAACAATGACACAATCTATATTGCCTATAATACAATACCTGTATAGTTCATAAGAGAAATTTCTCGTTTTAAGCAATTGCTTCTTCTTTTGCCACAGTGTTTTTAAAAGTCGTCTACTGCAGAGGCTTCAATAAGCGTAAATACGAGGGAAAGGGTTATATTCTTCGAAGCTCTATTCAATCACATTCGTGAATGAGAGACAGATATACACACAGATCAGGATACAGATCAGGCTTTTCTTTCTCCTACGTAGGAGTTACAAAGTCCTAATTAGGCTTTTTTATCTCGTACGTAGGAGTTATGAACTCCTAATTAGGCTTTTTTATCTCCTACGCAGGAGTTACAAAGTCCTAATTAGGCTTTTTTTATCTCCTACGTAGGAGTTACAAAGTCCTAATTAGGCTTTTTTTATCTCCTACGTAGGAGTTACAAAGTCCTACGTAGGAGTTATAAACACCTAATTAGGCTTTTTTAACTCCTACGTAGGAGTTACAAAGTCCTAATTAGGCTTTTATCTCCTACGTAGGAGTTATAATCTCCTAATTAGGCTTTTTTATCTCCTACGTAGGAGTTACAAAGTCCTACGTAGTAGTTACAAAGTCCTAATTCGGCTTTTTTATCTCGTAAGTAGGAGTTATTCTTTTTTATAGAACATTATGAATTGGCACCAGGACGCTTCCGTACTAAACTGGTAGCAAAACACTTACGGTTGATTTTAGTAGAGTAAAGGCATTATAATCACATGTTTCAAAACAAAAACACACATATTGGCCTATTGGTTATGTCCATAAGAATGCATTTAATAAACAGGGTCAAGAAAAAACACTTTACAGGGAATATAGATGTATTTTTTATACTAAGATGGAACGGTGGGTATAAAGCCTGCTCTCCTTTTAAAGAATAAGTCTAGCTTTTGTTGCAAGTTGGCCAAAGGATTAATTTATTACAAAAGGGTAAGGAAAATGCATAATCACAATGAAGTTCATGGCAACGTGCACGTAGATTGTTAAAAAATCAATACTCCATACATGTTATACATTAGATTATATTACAAGTTATAAATAACTTCCGTCTAAACATTTATGAACACTTGATTTCATAGGAATATAGAGATAAATGTATTGATATATTTAATCGACTTTTGAACCACATTTAGTTCATCTGGTTTATTGTAAGAATTGAGAATCACGGCTTAAATATTGGATAATCATATGAATTCCGTGTTTTCAAAACAAGGAAATGTACCTCATCAATATATACCAAGTCACACGAAAACTGACATTCGTGACCTTTCGACAATATATGATCCAGACCAAACTGCGCAATCTGTTCAGAATCATCGATATTTGCCATCAGGTCGGTATCATTTCTATTCGTCATCTGATCAGAATCATCACTATTCGTCATATGATCTGATCATCCCTATTCGTCATATGATGTGAATCATCGCTATTCGTCATACGATCTGAATCATCGCTATTCGTCATATGATCAGAATCATCACTATTCGTCATATGATCTGATCATCCCTATTCGTCATATGATGTGAATCATCGCTATTCGTCATACGATCTGAATCATCGCTATTCGTCATATGATCAGAATCATCACTATTCGTCATATGACCTGAATCATCGCTATTCGCCATCTGATCTGAATCATCGCTATTCACCATCTGATCAGAATCAGCGCTATTCACCATATGATCTGAATCATCGCTATTCATCATCTGATCAGAATCATCACTATTCGTCATATGACATGAATCATCGCTATTCGCCATCTGATCCGAATCATCGCTATTCACCATATGATTAGAATCATAGCTATCGCCATCTGATCTGAATCATCGCTATTCACCATCTGATCAGAATCATCACTATTCTTCATATGACCTGAATCATCGCTATTCGTCATATGATCTGAATCATCGCTATTCACCATCTGATATTTGCCATTAGGTCGGTATCATTTATATTCGTCATCTGATCAGAATCATCACTATTCGATATATGATCTGATCATCCCTATTCGTCATATGATGTGAATCATCGCTATTCGTCATACGATCTGAATCATCGCTATTCGTCATATGATCAGAATCATCACTATTCGTCATATGATAAGAATCATAACTATTCGTCATATGATCTGAATCATCGTTATTTGTCGTATGATCAGAATCATCGCTATTCGTCATAGTATCCGAATCATCCCTATTCGTCATATGATGTGAATCATCGCTATTCGTCATATGATCTGAATCATCGCTATTTGTCATATGATCTGAATCATCGCTATTCGTCATATGATCTGAATCATCACTATTCGTCATATGATCTGAATCATCGCTATTCGCCATATGATCTGAACCATCGCTATTTGCCATCGGTCGCTATTCGTCATATGATTTAAATCATCGCTATTCGTTATAGATATGAATCATCGCTATTCACCATCGGATGAGAATCATCGCTATTCGTCATATGATCTGAATCATCGCTATTCGCCATATGATCTGAATCATCGTTATTTGCCATCGGTCGCTATTCGTCATATGATCTGAATCATCGGTATTTGCCATCGGTCGCTATTCGTCATATGATCTGAATCATCGGTATTTGCCATCGGTCGCTATTCGTCATATGATCTGAATCCTCGCTATTTGCCATCGGTCGCTATTCGTCATATGATCTGAATCATCGCTATTCGTTATAGATCTGAATCATCGATATTATTCATATGATCTGAATCATCGCTATTCACCATATGATAAGAATCATCGCTATTCGTCATATGATCTGAATCATCACTATTCGTCATATCATTTGAGTCATCGCTATTCGTCATACGATCCGAATCATTGCTATTCTTCATATGATCAGATTCATTGGTATTCGCCATCTGGTCGGTAGTATCGTTGTTCGTCATATGATCTGAATCATCGCTATTCGTCATACGATCGGAATAATCGCCATTCGCCATCTGATGAGAATCATCGTCGTTATTCGTCACATGCTCTGGATCATCGCTATTCGTCATATGATCTGAATCATCACCATTCGTCATAAGATCAGAATCATCGCCATTCGCCATCTGATGAGAATCGTCGTTATTCGTCACATGATCTGATTCATCGCTATTCGTTATATGATCTGAATCATCACTACTCGTCATATGATCAAATCATAGCTATTCATCATATGATCGGAATCATTGCTATTCGTCATAGATCTGAATCATCGCTATTCGTCATATGATTTCGTCATATGATCTGAGTCATCGTTATTCGCCATCTGATGAGAATCATCGCTTTTCGTCATATGATCTGAGTCATCGCTACTCGTCATATGATCTGAATCATCGTTTTTCGCCATCTGATGAGAATCATCTATATTTGACATCTGATCAGAATCATCAATATTCATCATATGATCTGAATCATTGTTTTTCGCTATATGATCAGAATCATCGATAGTTGACATCTGGTCAGTTTTTGTCATCTGATCTGAATCATCCCTATTCGTCATCTTGTCAGAAACAGATACGTCATTGTGGCTAATATTTCACTTGTATCGGTTGTACTTATAGGCGGAGAGAAAGGTTTAGGATGACAGTATGTCCACACAGGTTAGAGTTTTAATCTTTTCTTTACCCATATACATGTATGCACCGCAATTATAATGCAAAGACGGTGCTATCAATTATTTAGATGATTTCATGATATGATTGATTTCGGGGTATAGTATATTTAGAATTCACAGCTTTTCGTGGATAAGTTTCCTTAGTAAACATAATCGGCTTTAGAAAGAAAAGGCTTACGAAGAAATTTATTGTAAATCGTATCAAATTATTTCAGTCAGCGTTTTTATCGACACCGACTGGTTGAACGAAATAACCAATCAAATAATACATAATGGTGGTTTTTCGTTAAAGCAGACATGAAAATAAAAGTAAAAAAGAAAAGAAATTTCAAATATACATGTAAAGAGGCTAGATTTCTACACAGCAGACTGTCCAGTTCATAGCCGTTTTAAGATTATCTGTTCAAACAACCTCGATAAGGCGTCATAACAGCAGATAAGCATAGACCGA
Organism: Serripes groenlandicus; assembly: GCA_031761405.1. Taxonomy (NCBI): domain Eukaryota; kingdom Metazoa; phylum Mollusca; class Bivalvia; order Cardiida; family Cardiidae; genus Serripes; species Serripes groenlandicus. Next base: position 70,519,802 of record JASEVX010000001.1, read on the forward strand.
TAGTACATAGACATTTTACAAAATATTGTATCATGGTGCACATATTCAATCCTACGATGACAGACAATACATGTCCTATTAAAAGACTTTTCACAAAATAAAATATATGAAACTTATCTTATATAGTTTTGTTGTAAGTTAAGTGTATTTTGTCTCGTAAAACCAACTCAAGACTAGGTGTATGTCAACTATAAATAGATCTGCATCTATGCGATCTTATCCGGCTTCTTATGCTAATAAGACATCCTTTTAACAGTTTCTTAAACTAATGAGTGAACAGTACATATTCGGATTAAACTTTGCGGATACCAAGGGAGATACGAATCGATATTACGACACATACCTAAAATAACAGATCTTTATCATTTTAGGTCTCTGACTACACTAATGTTCTGTTATTCGATTTCCTGCTTAAACACTCATTAACTGAACGGAATTGCAATTAGCTGATGTCAGTTAAGGTTAACCCCTTCCCGCGTATAGACGTACGCCATCTGACGCATTTGCAGCAGAGCGACTTTGAAAAATATGTGACAAAATGTGAAGTTTCTCATAACGAGCAGTTTCTCCTTTTGACACAGTATCATCTACAAGATAAGTAAATGTACTTTCAATTAAAAAGAGTTTCCATATGTCTGTCCAGATGCTTTAAACATCGCCTTCTGTGGGAAAGAGTTAAAAAGTTATTCGAATAAGTAGGCGTTTATTGTTCAAACCGATTCCTGGTAGCTCAGTCGGTCCAGGGTTGCAGTTTAAAGCCAACCTCGTTCAACAGTATTTCCCTCATTTGAAAAAAGTCAATGCTACAAGCGTCGTTCATCCTCCACCAATTGGCTAACGATATATGTGAAAACGCAGCCAGTTGCTTGGTAATAATGTTATGTGGAGTACTTGCGCGAGACAGCCAGGAAACACAAGGGCATGTTATCTGGTCGTCTATATATGACTATATATGACTGATTTATTTTTGTTGTTTAAAATGGCTTTTAACCCAAACCAATCAAACATCAAAGTATTATTGAAAGTCTTAATTAAATTTATAACGACAGAAGGTAACATAATACACCCATTAGCACGAAAAATGTACTGTTTTCCTACTATGCTTCAAATCGGTTGGGGGTCTAATGGAGTACGATGCATATTTGACACATTTATGCAAGTTACTTGAAATATGTGATCTCTCTAAATTTTAACCCCTACCGATTTTGACGCATATGCAGCAGATGACCTTTGTTAATATTGTAGCAAAAAACGAAATTGCTCATAATGAGCAATTAATAAAATTTGCCACAATATTTCAAATTTCAATAAAATAATTATTCTTTAAGTTATAGATAATTACGATTCCCCAACAGAGTTGGGAATCGTATTGTTTTTCTATTGTTTTTTATTATATCCCCAACAACAAAGTTGGGGGATATATTGTTTTTGCACCATTTCTTATTATTACGATTCCCCAACAGAGTTGGGAATCGTATTGTTTTTCTATTTTTTTTTATTATTATTCTTTATTATTTTCTTTCTCCTATCCAAATTTTTGTCCAGAGCAATACTCATAAACTACTTGATGGAATTGATTGAAACTTGCAACATAAATAGATGGCAATGTGAAGTTGTGCGGTTTTTAAGAATGATAACTCTGAGCCACTTTTTTGCAAAGTTATCTCCCCTTTTTCGATATTTTAATCAATTTTTGTCCGAGCGATATCTTGTGAACAAATGGTCAGATCATATTGAAACTTGGAACATAGATAGATGGCACTGTGCAGTTGTACAACATGCAAAAATTAAACCTCTGGGCCACTTTTTTGCAAAGTTATCTCCCCTTTTTCAATATTTTAATAATTGGGTGATTTGAACTTGTATAACTCGATAACGAAAAGTGATAGAGACTTGAAATTTAGTACAAATGTTCCCAATCAAGTGATACTACTTTCTCATGTGTATTTGCGCATGACCGAATACTCACATCTGATTGGTCGATTTTTCGGACTTGTATAACTCAAAAACGACTAGTGATAGAGACTTGAAACTTAGTACATGTGTTTCTAATCAAGTAGTACTACTTTCTCAAGTGAATTAGCGCATGACAGAATACTCGTTTCTGATTGGTCGATTTTTCGGACTTGTATAACTCGATAGCGAAAAGTGATACAGACTTGAAACTTAGTACATGTGTTTCTAATCAAGTGGTACTACTTTCGCAAGTGTATTAGCGCATGACCGAATACTCGTTTCTGATTGGTCAATTTTTCGGACTTGTATAACTCAAAAACGAAAAGTAATAGAGACTTGAAACTTAGTACATGTGTTTCTAATCAAGTAGTTCTACTTTCTCAAGTGTATTAGCGCATGACCGAATACTCGTTTCTGATTGGTCGATTTTTCGGAATTGTATAACTCAAAAACGACAAGTGATAGTGACTTGAAACTTAGTACATTTGTTCCTAATCAAGTGGTACTACTTTCGCAAGTGTATTAGCGCATGACGGAATACTCGTTTCTGTTATCTCCCATTGTTAAATAAAATGGCAAGGGAATCGTTCGTAACTGTTGCTACAGTTACAATCTCTAGTTACGATTCCCCAACAGAGTTGGGAATCGTATTGTTTTTCTACTGTTTTTTTATTACGATTCCCCAACAGAGTTGGGAATCGTATTGTTTTTCTATTGTTTTTTCTTTTTATTATATCCCCAACAACAAAGTTGGGGGATATATTGTTTTTGCACGGTTTCTTATTATTACGATTCCCCAACAGATTCCCCAACAGAGTTGGGAATCGTATTGTTTTTCTATTGTTTTTTATTATTCTTTATTCTCCTATCCAAAAACTTTGCCAAATTTTGTCCAGAGCAATACTCATAAACTACTTGATGGAATTGATCGAAACTTGCAACATAGATAGATGGCAATGTGAACTTGTGTAGTTTTCAAGAATGATAACTCTGAGCCACTTTTTTGCAAAGTTATCTCCCCTTTTTCAATATTTTAATCAATTTTTGTCAGAGCGATATCTTGTGAACGAATGGTCAGATATTATTGAAACTTGGAACATAGATAGATGGCACTGTGCAGTTGTACAACATGCAAGAATTATAACTCTGGGCCACTTTTTTGCAAAGTTATCTCCCCTTTTTCATTTAATTAATAATTGGGTGATTTGAACTTGTATAACTCGATAACGAAAAGAGATAGAGACTTGAAACTTAGTACAAATGTTCCCAATCAAGTGACCTACTTTCTCATGTGTATTTGAGCTTGACCGAATACTCGTTTCTGATTGGTCGATTTTTCGGACTTGTATAACTCGAAAATGACTAGTGATAGAGACTTGAAACTTAGTACATGTGATTCTAATCAAGTAGTACTACTTTCTCAAGTGTATTAGCGCATGACCGAATACTCGTTTCTGATTGGTCGATTTTTCTGACTTGTATAACTCAAAAACGACAAGTGATAGAGACTTGAAACTTAGTACATGTGTTTCTTATCAAGTAGTTCTACTTTTGCATGTGTATTAGCGCATGACCGAATACTCGTTTCTGATTGGTCGATTTTTCTGACTTGTATAACTCAAAAACGACAAGTGATAGAGACTTGAAACTTAGTACATGTGTTTCTTATCAAGTAGTTCTACTTTTGCATGTGTATTAGCGCATGACCGAATACTCGTTTCTGATTGGTCGATTTTTCGGACTTGTATAACTCAAAAACGACAAGTGATAGAGACTTGAAACTTTGTACATGTGTTTCTTATCAAGTAGTACTATTTTTGCATGTGTATTAGCGCATGACCGAATACTCGTTTCTGATTGGTCGATTTTTCGGACTTGTATAACTCTAAAACGACAAGTGATAGAGACTTGAAACTTAGTACATGTGTCCCTTATCAAGTAGTAGTACTTTCGCAAGTGTATCAGCGCATTAACGAATACTCTGGGCCATTGTGTTATCTGCCCTTGTTCAATAAAATGGCAAGGGAATCGTTCGTAACTGTTGCTACAGTTACAATATCTAGTTATTCTTCTTCTTATTATTATTCCCAACAGAGTTGGGAATCGTATTGTTTTTCTATTGTTTTTTCTTTTTATTACGATTCCCCAACAGATACGATTCCCCAACAGAGTTGGGAATTGTATTGTTTTTCTATTGTTTTTTCTTTTTATTACGATTCCCCAACAGAGTTGGGAATCGTATTGTTTTTCTATTGTTTTTTCTTTTTATTATATCCCCAAAACAAAGTTTGGGGATATATTGTTTTTGCACCGTTTCTTATTATTATTATTATTATTATATCCCCAAAACAAAGTTTGGGGATATATTGTTTTTGCACCGTTTCTTATTATATCCCCAAAACAAAGTTTGGGGATATATTGTTTTTGCACCGTTTCTTATTATTATTATTATTATTATTATATCCCCAAAACAAAGTTTGGGGATATGTTGTTTTTGTTATTTTTCATTTTCTTATTTTTCTTTCCATTTACCTTTGTCCGGAGTTTTTCTCGGAGATGCTTCACCCGATCTTAATGAAACTTTGCACAAACATAGGCCACCACCCGCAGATGTGCATGTGTGTTTCGGAAATTTTAAAATGGTCGCCATTTCAAAATGGCAGTCGACGGGGCGAAACCTAAAAAAAACGCAAAGTGCTCGGATTTCGATGAAATTTGGTTTAAAGGTAGATATAGATGTTTCGAGTTCAAGTCCGGTATCGAAATTTTATTCTCGCGTGCGGTTTTCAATATGGCCGCCAAAAAGGCGGGAAACTTGAACATTGTCCGATTTCATCGCAATTTGATTTGATAAATAGATTTTTATGTGGCGACTTCATTTACGGTATCGAAATTTTTTCCCTTGGCGGCCATTTTTTATTCAAAATGGCCGCCAAAACCTAAAAATGCTCCGATTTCGATGAAATTTGGTTTTCAAGTAGATATAGGTATGGCGAGTTCATTTCCGATATCAAAATTTTATCCCGCGTCGGCCATTTTTTATTCAAAATGGCCGCCAAAACATAAAAATGCTCGGATTTCGATGAAATTTGGTTTTCAAGTAGATGTAAGTGTGGCGAGTTCATTTCCGATAATGTAATTATATCCCGCAGTGGCAATTTTTTATTCAAAATGGCCGCCAAAACTCAAAAATGCTCAGATTTCGATGAAATTCTGTTTTCAAGTAGACATAGTTGTGGTGAGTTCATTTTCGGTATCGAAAATGATTCCCCGCGGTGGCCATTTTTTATTCAAAATGGCCACCAAAATTTAAAACTTCTGCGATTTCGATGATATTTGGTTATAAAGTAGATAAAGGTGTGGCGAGTTCATTTCCGTTATTGAAATTTATCTCACGGTGGCCATTTTTTATTCAAAATGGCAGCCAAAACTTCAAAATGCTCCGATTTCGATGAAATTTGGTTTTCAAGTAGATATAGTTGTGGCGAGTTCCTTTTCAGTATCGAAAATTTATCCCACGCGGCGGCCATTTTTTTTCAAAATGGCCGCCAAAACTTAAACTTCTCCGATTTTGATGAAATTTGGTTTTCAAGTAGCTTAAATTTGATTGTCGCCCGCCACTTTCAAAATGGCCGCCCGAAAATTAAAAATGCCCCAATTTCGATGAAATTTGGTTTTCAGGTAAATATAGGTGTGTCGAGTTCATTCCCGGTATCGAAATTTTATCCCGTTGCGACAATTTGCCGGTTTTGGGGATATATGTGACTTGCTTGCAATCACAATCAGTACTTGTTATTATTATTATATCCCCAAAACAAAGTTTGGGGATATATTGTTTTTGTTATTTTTCATTTTCTTATTTTTCTTTCCATTTACCTTTGTCCGGAGTTTTTCTCGGAGATGCTTCACCCGATCTTAATGAAACTTTGCACAGACATAGGCCACCACTCGCAGATGTGCATGTGTGTTTCGGAAATTTTAAAATGGTCGCCATTTCAAAATGGCATTCGACGGGGCGAAACCTAAAAAAACCGCAAAGTGCTCGGATTTCGATGAAATTTGGTTTAAAGGTAGATATAGATGTTTCGAGTTCAAGTCCGGTATCGAAATTTTATTCTCGCGTGCGGTTTTCAATATGGCCGCCAAAAGGGCGGGAAACTTGAACATTGTCCGATTTCATCGCAATTTGATTTGATAAATAGATTTTTATGTGGCGACTTCATTTCCGGTATCGAAATTTTATCCCGTGGCGGCCATTTTTTATTCAAAATGGCCGCCAAAACCTAAAAATGCTCCGATTTCGATGAAATTTGGTTTTCAAGTAAATATAGGTGTGGCGAGTTCATTTCCGATATTGAAATTTTATCCCGCGGTGGCCATTTTTTTATTCAAAATGGCCGCCAAAACTTAAAAATGCTCCGATTTTGATGAAATTTGGTTTTCAAGTAGATATAGTTGTGGCGAGTTCATTTTCGGTATCGAAAATTTATCCCCCGTGACGGCCATTTTTTATTCAAAATGGCCGCCAAAACTTAAAACTTCTCTGATTTTGATGAAATATGGTTTTAAAGTAGATATAGGTGTGGCGAGTTCATTTCCGTTATTGAAATTTTATCCCGCGGTCGCCATTTTTTATTCAAAATGGCCGCTAAAACTTAAAAATGCTCCGATTTCGATGACATTTGGTTTTCAAGTAGATATAGTTCTGGCGAGTTCATTTTTGGTATCGAAAATTTATCCCCGCGGCGGCCATTTTTTATTCAAAATGGCCGCCAAAAATTAAAACTTATTCGATTTTGATGAAATTTACTTTTCAAGTATCTGAAATTTTATTGTCGCCCGCCACTTTCAAAATGGCCGCCCGAAAACTAAAAATGCTCTGATTTCGATGAAATTTGGTTTTCAAGTAAATATAGGTGTGTCGAGTTCATTCCCGGTATCGAAATTTTATCCCGTGGCGACAATTTGCCGGTTTTGGGGATATATGTGACTTGCTTGCAATCACAATCAGTACTTGTTATTATTATTTTTTTTCTTATTTTTCTTTCCATTTACCTTTGTCCGGAGTTTTTCTCGGAGATGCTTCACCCGATCTTAATGAAACTTTGAACAGACATAGGCCACCAATCGCAGATATGCATGTGTGTTTCGGAAATTTTAAAATGGTCGCCATTTCAAAATGGCAGTCGACGGGGCGAAACCTAAAAAAAACGCAAAGTGCTCGGATTTCGATGAAATTTGGTTTAAAGGTAGATATAGATGTTTCGAGTTCAAGTCCGGTATCGAAATTTTATTCTCGCGTGCGGTTTTCAATATGGCCGCCAAAAGGGCGGGAAACTTGAACATTGTCCGATTTCATCGCAATTTGATTTGATAAATAGATTTTTATGTGGCGACTTCATTTCCGGTATCGAAATTTTATCCCGTGGTGGCCATTTTTTATTCAAAATGGCCGCCAAAACCTAAAAATGCTCCGATTTCGATGAAATTTGGTTTTCAAGTAGATATAGGCATGGCGAGTTCATTTCCGATATCAAAATTTTATCATGCGTCGGCCATTTTTTATTCAAAATGGCCGACAAAACATAAAAATGCTCGGATTTCGATGAAATTTGGTTTTCAAGTAGATGTAAGTGTGGCGAGTTCATTTCCGATAATGAAATTATATCCCGCAGTGGCAATTTTTTTATTCAAAATGGCCGCCAAAACTTAAAACTCCTCCGATTTCGATGAAATTTGGTTTTCAAGTAGATATAGTTGTGGTGAGTTCATTTTCGGTATCGAAAATTTATCCCCCGCGGTGGCCATTTTTTATTCAAAATGGCGGCCAAAACTTAAAACATCTGCGATTTCGATGAAATTTGATTTTAAAGTAGATAAAGTTGTGGCGAGTTCATTTCCGTTATTGAAATTTATCTCACGGTGGCCATTTTTTATTCAAAATGGCCGCCAAAACTTCAAAATGCTTCGATTTCGATGAAATTTGGTTTTCAAGTAGATATAGTTGTGGCGAGTTCATTTTCGGTATCGAAAATTTATCCCTCGCGGCGGCCATTTTTTATTCAAAATGGCCGCCAAAACTTAAAACTTCTCCGATTTTGATGACATTTGGTTTTCAAGTAGCTTTAATTTTATTGTCGCCCGTCACTTTCAAAATGGCCGCCCGAAAACTAAAAATGTCCCGATTTCGATGAAATTTGGTTTTCAAGTAGATGTAAGTGTGGCGAGTTCATTTCCGATAATGAAATTATATCCCGCAGTGGCAATTTTTTTATTCAAAATGGCCGCCAAAACTTAAAAATTCTCCGATTTCGATGAAATTTGGTTTTCAAGTAGATATAGTTGTGGTGAGTTCATTTTCGGTATCGAAAATTTATCCCCCGCGGTGGCCATTTTTTATTCAAAATGGCGGCCAAAACTTAAAACATCTGCGATTACGATGAAATTTGATTTTAAAGTAAATAAAGTTGTGGCGAGTTCATTTCCGTTATTGAAATTTATCTCACGGTGGCCATTTTTTATTCAAAATGGCCGCCATAACTTCAAAATGCTTCGATTTCGATGAAATTTGGTTTTCAAGTAGATATAGTTGTGGCGAGTTCATTTTCGGTATCGAAAATTTATCCCTCGCGGCGGCCATTTTTTATTCAAAATGGCCGCCAAAACTTAAAACTTCTCCGATTTTGATGACATTTGGTTTTCAAGTAGCTTTAATTTTATTGTCGCCCGTCACTTTCAAAATGGCCGCCCGAAAACTAAAAATGTCCCGATTTCGATGAAATTTGGTTTTCAAGTAGATGTAAGTGTGGCGAGTTCATTTCCGATAATGAAATTATATCCCGCAGTGGCAATTTTTTTATTCAAAATGGCCGCCAAAACTTAAAAATTCTCCGATTTCGATGAAATTTGGTTTTCAAGTAGATATAGTTGTGGTGAGTTCATTTTCGGTATCGAAAATTTATCCCCCGCGGTGGCCATTTTTTATTCAAAATGGCGGCCAAAACTTAAAACATCTGCGATTACGATGAAATTTGATTTTAAAGTAAATAAAGTTGTGGCGAGTTCATTTCCGTTATTGAAATTTATCTCACGGTGGCCATTTTTTATTCAAAATGGCCGCCAAAACTTCAAAATGCTTCGATTTCGATGAAATTTGGTTTTCAAGTAGATATAGTTGTGGCGAGTTCATTTTCAGTATCGAAAATTTATCCCTCGCGGCGGCCATTTTTTATTCAAAATGGCCGCCAAAACTTAAAACTTCTCCGATTTTGATGACATTTGGTTTTCAAGTAGCTTAAATTTTATTGTCGCCCGTCACTTTCAAAATGGCCGCCCGAAAACTAAAAATGCCCCGATTTCGATGAAATTTGGTTTCCAAGTAAATATAGGTGTGTCGAGTTCATTCCCGGTATCAAAATGTTATCCCGTTGCGACAATTTGCCGGTTTTGGGGATATATGTGACTTGCTTGCAATCACAATCAGTACTTGTTATTATTATTATTATTTTTTTTCTTATTTTTCTTTCCATTTACCTTTGTCCGGAGTTTTTCTCGGAGATGCTTCACCCGATCTTAATGAAACTTTGCACAGACATAGGCCACCACTCGCAGATGTGCATGTGTGTTTCGGAAATTTTAAAATGGTCGCCATTTCAAAATGGCAGTCGACGGGGCGAAACCTAAAAAAAACGCAAAGTGCTCGGATTTCGATGAAATTTGGTTTAAAGGTAGATATAGATGTTTCGAGTTCAAGTCCGGTATCGAAATTTTATTCTCGCGTGCGGTTTTCAATATGGCCGCCAAAAGGGCGGGAAACTTGAACATTGTCCGATTTCATCGCAATTTGATTTGATAAATAGATTTTTATGTGGCGACTTCATTTCCGGTATCGAAATTTTATCCCGTGGCGGCCATTTTTTATTCAAAATGGCCGCCAAAACCTAAAAATGCTCCGATTTCGATGAAATTTGGTTTTCAAGTAGATATAGGTGTGGCGAGTTCATTTCCGATATTGAAATTTTATCCCGCGGTGGCCATTTTTTTATTCAAAATGGCCGCCAAAACTTAAAAATGCTCCGATTTTGATGAAATTTGGTTTTCAAGTAGATATAGTTGTGGCGAGTTCATTTTCGGTATCGAAAATTTATCCCCCGTGGCGGCCATTTTTTATTCAAAATGGCCGCCAAAACTTAAAACTTCTCTGATTTTGATAAAATATGGTTTTAAAGTAGATATAGGTGTGGCGAGTTCATTTCCGTTATTGAAATTTTATCCCGCGGTCGCCATTTTTTATTCAAAATGGCCGCTAAAACTTAAAAATGCTCCGATTTCGATGAAATTTGGTTTTCAAGTAGATATAGTTCTGGCGAGTTCATTTTTGGTATCGAAAATTTATCCCCGCGGCGGCCATTTCTTATTCAAAATGGCCGCCAAAACTTAAAACTTATTCGATTTTGATGAAATTTACTTTTCAAGTATCTGAAATTTTATTGTCGCCCGCCACTTTCAAAATGGCCGCCCGAAAACTAAAAATGCTCTGATTTCGATGAAATTTGGTTTTCAAGTAAATATAGGTGTGTCGAGTTCATTCCCGGTATCGAAATTTTATCCCGTGGCGACAATTTGCCGGTTTTGGGGATATATGTGACTTGCTTGCAATCACAATCAGTACTTGTTATTATTATTTTTTTTCTTATTTTTCTTTCCATTTACCTTTGTCCGGAGTTTTTCTCAGAGATGCTTTACCCGATCTTAATGAAACTTTGCACAGACATAGGCCACCACTCGCAGATGTGCATGTGTGTTTCGGAAATTTTAAAATGGTCGCCATTTCAAAATGGCAGTCGACGGGGCGAAACCTAAAAAAAACGCAAAGTGCTCGGATTTCAATGAAATTTGGTTTAAAGGTAGATATAGATGTTTCGAGTTCAAGTCCGGTATCGAAATTTTATTCTCGCGTGCGGTTTTCAATATGGCCGCCAAAAGGGCGGGAAACTTGAACATTGTCCGATTTCATCGCAATTTGATTTGATAAATAGATTTTTATGTGGCGACTTCATTTCCGGTATCGAAATTTTATCCCGTGGCGGCCATTTTTTATTCAAAATGGCCGCCAAAACCTAAAAATGCTCCGATTTCGATGAAATTTGGTTTTCAAGTAGATATAGGCATGGCGAGTTCATTTCCGATATCAAAATGTTATCATGCGTCGGCCATTTTTTATTCAAAATGGCCGACAAAACATAAAAATGCTCGGATTTCGATGAAATTTGGTTTTCAAGTAGATGTAAGTGTGGCGAGTTCATTTCCGATAATGAAATTATATCCCGCAGTGGCAATTTTTTTATTCAAAATGGCCGCCAAAACTTAAAAATCCTCCAATTTCGATGAAATTTGGTTTTCAAGTAGATATAGTTGTGGTGAGTTCATTTTCGGTATCGAAAATTTATCCCCCGCGGTGGCCATTTTTTATTCAAAATGGCGGCCAAAACTTAAAACATCTGCGATTTCGATGAAATTTGATTTTAAAGTAGATAAAGTTGTGGCGAGTTCATTTCCGTTATTGAAATTTATCTCACGGTGGCCATTTTTTATTCAAAATGGCCGCCAAAACTTCAAAATGCTTCGATTTCGATGAAATTTGGTTTTCAAGTAGATATAGTTGTGGCGAGTTCATTTTCGGTATCGAAAATTTATCCCTCGCGGCGGCCATTTTTTATTCAAAATGGCCGCCAAAACTTAAAACTTCTCCGATTTTGATGACATTTGGTTTTCAAGAAGCTTAAATTTTATTGTCGCCCGTCACTTTCAAAATGGCCGCCCGAAAACTAAAAATGCCCCGATTTCGATGAAATTTGGTTTTCAAGTAAATATAGGTGTGTCGAGTTCATTCCCGGTATCAAAATGTTATCCCGTTGCGACAATTTGACGGTTTTGGGGATATATGTGACTTGCTTGCAATCACAATCAGTACTTGTTATTATTATTATTGTTTATTCTCTTTCAGCTATCCAAATTTTTGTCCAGAGCAATACAAACAGAGTTGGGAATCGTATTGTTTTTCTATTGTTTTTTCTTCTTATTACGATTCCCCAACAGAGTTGGGAATCGTATTGTTTTTCTATTGTTTTTTATTATTATTATTCTTTATTCTCCTATCCAAAAATTTTGCCAAATTTTGTCCAGAGCAATACTCATAAACTACTTGATGGAATTGATCAAAACTTGCAACATAGATAGATGGCAATGTGAACTTGTGTAGTTTTCAAGAATGATAACTCTGAGCCACTTTTTTGCAAAGTTATCTCCCCTTTTTCAATATTTTAATCAATTTTTGTCAGAGCGATATCTTGTGAACGAATGGTCAGATATTATTGAAACTTGGAACATAGATAGATGGCACTGTGCAGTTGTACAACATGCAAGAATTATAACTCTGGGCCACTTTTTTGCAAAGTTATCTCCCCTTTTTTATTTTTTTAATAATTGGGTGATTTGAACTTGTATAACTCGATAACGAAAAGAGATAGAGACTTGAAACTTAGTACAAATGTTCCCAATCAAGTGACCTACTTTCTCATGTGTATTTGAGCTTGACCGAATACTCGTTTCTGATTGGTCGATTTTTCGGACTTGTATAACTCGAAAATGACTAGTGATAGAGACTTGAAACTTAGTACATGTGATTCTAATCAAGTAGTACTACTTTCTCAAGTGTATTAGCGCATGACCGAATACTCGTTTCTGATTGGTCGATTTTTCTGACTTGTATAACTCAAAAACGACAAGTGATAGAGACTTGAAACTTAGTACATGTGTTTCTTATCAAGTAGTACTACTTTTGCATGTGTATTAGCGCATGACCGAATACTCGTTTCTGATTGGTCGATTTTTCGGACTTGTATAACTCAAAAACGACAAATGATAGAGACTTGAAACTTAGTACATGTGTCCCTAATCAAGTAGTAGTACTTTCGCAAGTGTATTAGCGCATTACCGAATACTCTGGGCCATTGTGTTATCTGCCCTTGTTCAATAAAATGGCAAGGGAATCGTTCGTAACTGTTGCTACAGTTACAATCTCTAGTTATTATTATTACGATTCCCCAACAGAGTTGGGAATCGTATTGTTTTTCTATTGTTTTTTCTTCTTATTATTATTACGATTCCCCAACAGAGTTGGGAATCGTATTGTTTTTCTATTGTTTTTTCTTCTTATTATTATTACGATTCCCCAACAGAGTTGGGAATCGTATTGTTTTTCTATTGTTTTTTCTTTTTATTATTATTATTATTATTATTCTCTTTCAGCTATCCAAATTTTTGTCCAGAGCAATACTCATAAACTACTTGATGGAATTGATCGAAACTTGCAACATAGATATATGGCAATGTGAACTTGTGTAGTTTTTAAGAATGATTACTCTGAGCCACTTTTTTGCAAAGTTATCTCCCCTTATTCAATATTTTAATCAATTTTTGTCAGAGCGATATCTTGTGAACGAATGGTCAGATATTATTGAAACTTGGAACATAGATAGATGGCACTGTGCAGTTGTACAACATGGAAGAATTATAACTCTGGGCCACTTTTTTGCAAAGTTATCTCCCCTTTTTCATTATTTTTATAATTTGGTGATTAAAGCTTGTATAACTCGATAACGAAAAGAGATAGAGACTTGAAACTTGGTAAAAGTGTTTCCAATCAAGTGACCTACTTTCTTATGTGTATTTGAGCGTGACTGAATACTCGCTTCTGATTGGTCGATTTTTCGGACTTGTATAACTCAAAAACGACAAGTGATAGAGACTTGAAACTTAGTACATGTGTTTCTAATCAAGTGGTACTACTTTCTCAAGTGTATTAGCGCATGACCGTATACTCGTTTCTGATTGGTCGATTTTTCGGACTTGTATAACTCAAAAACGACAAGTGATAGAGACTTGAAACTTAGTACATGTCTTTCTTATCAAGTGGTATTACTTTTTCAAGTGTATTAGCGCATGACCGAATACTCGTTTCTGATTGGTCGATTTTTCGGAATTGTATAACTCAAAAACGACAAGTGATAGTGACTTGAAACTTAGTAAATGTGTTCCTAATCAAGTGGTACTACTTTCGCAAGTGTTTTAGCGCATGACCGAATATTCGTTTCTGATTGGTCGATTTTTTGGACTTGTATAACTCAAAAACGACAAGTGATAGAGGCTTGAAACTTAGTACATGTGTTTCTGTAGTTCTACTTTCTCAAGTGTATTAGCGAATGACCAAATACTCGTTTCTGATTGGTCGATTTTTCGGAATTGTATAACTCAAAAACGACAAGTGATAGTGGCAAGGGAATCGTTCGTAACTGTTGCTACAGTTACAAATCTCTAGTTATTATTATTATTATTATTATTCTCTTTCATCCAAATTTTTGTCCAGAGCAATACTCATAAACTACTTGATGGAATTGATCGAAACTTGCAACATAGATATATGGCAATGTGAACTTGTGTAGTTTTTAAGAATGATAACTCTGAGCCACTTTTTTGCAAAGTTATCTCCCCTTTTTCAATATTTTAATCAATTTTTGTCAGAGCGATATCTTGTGAACGAATGGTCAGATATTATTGAAACTTGGAACATAGATAGATGGCACTGTGCAGTTGTACAACATGCAAGAATTATAACTCTGGGCCACTTTTTTGCAAAGTTATCTCCCCCTTTTCATTTTTTTAATAATTGGGTGATTTGAGCTTGTATAACTCAAAAACGACAAGTGATAGAGACTTGAAATTTAGTACAAATGTTCCCAATCAAGTGATACTACTTTCTCATGTTTATTTGAGCATGACCGAATACTCTCTTCTGATTGGTCGATTTTTCGGACTTGTATAACTCACAAACGACTAGTGATAGAGACTTGAAACTTAGTACATGTGTTTCTAATCAAGTCGTACTACTTTCTCAAGTGAATTAGCGCATGACCGAATACTCGTTTCTGATTGGTCGATTTTTCGGACATGTATAACTCAAAAAGCACAAGTGATAGAGACTTGAAACTTAGTACAAGTGTTCCCACTCAAGTGATATTACTTTCTCATGTGTATTTGCACATGACCGATTACTCGCTTCTGATTGGTCGATTTTTCGGACTTGTATAACTCAAAAACGACAAGTGATAGTGACTTGAAACTTAGTACGTGTGTTTCTAATCAAGTAGTTCTACTTTCTCAAGTGTATTAGCGCATGACCGAACGGACTTGTATAACTCAAACACGACAAGTGATAGTGACTTGAAACTTAGTACGTGTGTTTCTAATCAAGTAGTTCTACTTTCTCAAGTGTATTAGCGCATGACCGAATACTCGTTTCTGATTGGTCGATTTTTCGGAATTGTATAACTCAAAAACGACAAGTGATAGAGACTTGAAACTTAGTACATGTGTTCCTAATCAAGTAGTACTACTTTTGCAAGTGTATTAGCGCTTGACCAAATACTCGTTTCTGTTATCTCCCATTGTTAAATAAAATGGCAAGGGAATCGTTCGTAACTGTTGCTACAGTTACAATCTCTAGTTATTATTATTATTATTCTCTTTCAGCTATCCAAATTTTTGTCCAGAGCAATACTCATAAACTACTTGATGGAATTGATCGAAACTTGCAACATAGATATATGGCAATGTGAACTTGTGTAGTTTTCAAGAATGATAACTCTGAGCCACTTTTTTGCAAAGTTATCTCCCCTTTTTCAATATTTTAATCAATTTTTGTCAGAGCGATATCTTGTGAACGAATGGTCAGATATTATTGAAACTTGGAACATAGATAGATGGCACTGTGCAGTTGTACAACATGCAAGAATTATAACTCTGGGCCACTTTTTTGCAAAGTTATCTCCCCTTTTTCATTTTTTTAATTATTGGGTGATTTGAACTTGTATAACTCGATAACGAAAAGACATAGAGACTTGAAACTTAGTACGCATGTTCCCAATCAAGTGACCTACTTTCTCATGTGTATTTGAGCTTGACCGAATACTCGTTTCTGATTGGTCGATTTTTCGGACTTGTATAACTCGAAAATGACTAGTGATAGAGACTTGAAACTTAGTACATGTCATTCTAATCAAGTAGTACTACTTTCTCAAGTGTATTAGCGCATGACCGAATACTCGTTTCTGATTGGTCAATTTTTCTGACTTGTATAACTCAAAAACGACAAGTGATAGAGACTTGAAACTTAGTACATGTGTTTCTTATCAAGTAGTTCTACTTTTGCATGTGTATTAGCGCATGACCGAATACTCGTTTCTGATTGGTCGATTTTTCGGACATGTATAACTCAAAAACGACAAGTGATAGAGACTTGAAACTTAGTACAAGTGTTCCCAATCAAGTGATACTACTTTCTCATGTGTATTTGCGCATGACCGAATACTCGCTTCTGATTGGTCGATTTTTCGGACTTGTATAACTCAAAAACGACAAGTGATCGAGACTTGAAACTTAGTACATGTGTTTCTAATCAAGTAGTACTACTTTCTCAAGTGTATTAGTGCATGACCGAATACTCGTGTCTGTTATCTCCCCTTGTTAAATAAAATGGCAAGGGAATCGTTCGTAACTGTTGCTACAGTTACAATCTCTAGTTATTATTACGATTCCCCAACAGAGTTGGGAATCGTATTGTTTTTCTATTGTTTTTTATTATTATTATTCTTTATTCTCCTATCCAAAAAAATTGCCAAATTTTGTCCAGAGCAATACTCATAAACTACTTGATGGAATTGATCGAAACTTCCAACATAGATAGATGGCAATGTGAACTTGTGTAGTTTTCAAGAATGATAACTCTGAGCCACTGTTTTGCAAAGTTATCTCCCCTTTTTCAATATTTTAATCAATTTTTGTCAGAGCGATATCTTGTGAACGAATGGTCAGATATTATTGAAACTTGGAACATAGATAGATGGCACTGTGCAGTTGTACAACATGCAAGAATTATAACTCTGGGCCACTTTTTTGCAAAGTTATCTCCCCTTTTTCATTTTTTTAATAATTGGGTGATTTGAACTTGTATAACTCGATAACGAAAAGAGATAGAGACTTGAAACTTAGTACAAATGTTCCCAATCAAGTGACCTACTTTCTCATGTGTATTTGAGCTTGACCGAATACTCGTTTCTGATTGGTCGATTTTTCGGACTTGTATAACTCGAAAATGACTAGTGATAGAGACTTGAAACTTAGTACATGTGATTCTAATCAAGTAGTACTACTTTTACAAGTGTATTAGCGCATGACCGAATACTCGATTCTGATTGGTCGATTTTTGTGACTTGTATAACTCAAAAACGACAAGTGATAGAGACTTGAAACTTAGTACATGTGTTTCTAATCAAGTAGTTCTACTTTTGCATGTGTATTAGCGCATGACCGAATACTCGTTTCTGATTGGTCGATTTTTCGGACTTGTATAACTCAAAAACGACAAGTGATAGAGACTTGAAACTTAGTACATGTGTTTCTTATCAAGTAGTACTACTTTTGCATGTGTATTAGCGCATGACCGAATACTCGTTTCTGATTGGTCGATTTTTCGGACTTGTATAACTCAAAAACGACAAGTGATAGAGACTTGAAACTTAGTACATGTGTCCCTAATCAAGTAGTAGTACTTTCGCAAGTGTATTAGCGCATTACCGAATACTCTGGGCCATTGTGTTATCTGCCCTTGTTCAATAAAATGGCAAGGGAATCGTTCGTAACTGTTGCTACAGTTACAATCTCTAGTTATTATTATTATTATTATTCTCTTCCATCCAAATTTTTGTCCAGAGCAATACTCATAAACTACTTGATGGAATTGATCGAAACTTGCAACATAGATATATGGCAATGTGAACTTGTGTACTTTTTAAGAATGATAACTCTGAGCCACTTTTTTGCAAAGTTATCTCCCCTTTTTCAATATTTTAATCAATTTTTGTCAGAGCGATATCTTGTGAATGAATGGTCAGATATTATTGAAACTTGGAACATAGATAGATGGCACTGTGCAGTTGTACAACATGCAAGAATTATAACTCTGGGCCACTTTTTTTCAAAGTTATCTCCCCTTTTTCATTTTTTTAATAATTGGGTGATTTGAACTTGTATAACTCGATAACGAAAAGAGATAGAGACTTGAAACTTAGTACAAATGTTCCCAATCAAGTGACCTACTTTCTCATGTGTATTTGAGCTTGACCGAATACTCGTTTCTGATTGGTCGATTTTTCGGACTTGTATAACTCGAAAATGACTAGTGATAGAGACTTGAAACTTAGTACATGTGATTCTAATCAAGTAGTACTACTTTCTCAAGTGTATTAGCGCATGACCGAATACTCGTTTCTGATTGGTCGATTTTTCTGACTTGTATAACTCAAAAACGACAAGTGATAGAGACTTGAAACTTAGTACATGTGTTTCTTATCAAGTAGTTCTACTTTTGCATGTGTATTATCGCATGACCGAATACTCGTTTCTGATTGGTCGATTTTTCGGACTTGTATAACTCAAAAACGACAAGTGATAGAGACTTGAAACTTAGTACATGTGTTTCTAATCAAGTAGTACTACTTTCTTAAGTGAATTAGCGCATGACCGAATACTCGTTTCTGATTGGTCGATTTTTCGGACATGTATAACTCAAAAACGACAAGTGATAGAGACTTGAAACTTAGTACAAGTGTTCCCAATCAAGTGATACTACTTTCTCATGTGTATTTGCGCATGACCGAATACTCGCTTCTGATTGGTCGATTTTTCGGACTTGTATAAC
Organism: Serripes groenlandicus; assembly: GCA_031761405.1. Taxonomy (NCBI): domain Eukaryota; kingdom Metazoa; phylum Mollusca; class Bivalvia; order Cardiida; family Cardiidae; genus Serripes; species Serripes groenlandicus. The sequence goes on from JASEVX010000001.1 coordinate 70,538,574, forward strand.
TCAAAAACGACAAGTGATCGAGACTTGAAACTTAGTTCATGTGTTTCTAATCAAGTAGTACTACTTTCTCAAGTGTATTAGTGCATGACCGAATACTCGTGTCTGTTATCACCCCTTTTTAAATAAAATGGCAAGGGAATCGTTCGTAACTGTTGCTACAGTTACAATCTCTAGTTATTATTATTATTATTATTCTCTTTCATCCAAATTTTTGTCCAGAGCAATACTCATAAACTACTTGATGGAATTGATCGAAACTTGCAACATAGATATATGGCAATGTGAACTTGTGTAGTTTTTAAGAATGATAACTCTGAGCCACTTTTTTGCAAAGTTATCTCCCCTTTTTCAATATTTTAATCAATTTTTGTCAGAGCGATATCTTGTGAACGAATGGTCAGATATTATTGAAACTTGGAACATAGATAGATGGCACTGTGCAGTTGTACAACATGCAAGAATTATAACTCTGGGCCACTTTTTTGCAAAGTTATCTCCCCTTTTTCATTTTTTTAATAATTGGGTGATTTGAACTTGTATAACTCGATAACGAAAAGAGATAGAGACTTGAAACTTAGTACAAATGTTCCCAATCAAGTGACCTACTTTCTCATGTGTATTTGAGCTTAACAGAATACTCGTTTCTGATTGGTCGATTTTTCTGACTTGTATAACTTGAAAATGACTAGTGATAGAGACTTGAAACTTAGTACATCTGATTCTAATCAAGTAGTACTACTTTCTCAAGTGTATTAGCGCATGACCGAATACTCGTATCTGATTGGTCGATTTTTCGGACTTGTATAACTCAAAAACGACAAGTGATAGAGACTTGAAACTTAGTACATGTGTTTCTTATCAAGTAGTTCTACTTTTGCATGTGTATTAGCGCATGACCGAATACTCGTTTCTGATTGGTCGATTTTTCGGACTTGTATAACTCAAAAACGACAAGTGATAGAGACTTGAAACTTAGTACATGTGTTTCTTATCAAGTAGTACTACTTTTGCATGTGTATTAGCGCATGACCGAATACTCGTCTCTGATTGGTCGATTTTTCGGACTTGTATAACTCAAAAACGACAAGTGATAGAGACTTCAAACTTAGTACATGTGTCCCTAATCAAGTAGTAGTACTTTCGCAAGTGTATTAGCGCATTACCGAATACTCTGGGCCATTGTGTTATCTGCCCTTGTTCAATAAAATGGCAAGGGAATCGTTCGTAACTGTTGCTACAGTTACAATCTCTAGTTACGATTCCCCAACAGAGTTGGGAATCGTATTGTTTTTCTATTGTTTTTTCTTTTTATTATTATTATTATTGTTTATTCTCTTTCAGCTATCCAAATTTTTGTCCAGAGCAATACTCATAAACTACTTGATGGAATTGATCGAAACTTGCAACATAGATAGGTGGCAATGTGAACTTGTGTAGTTTTCAAGAATGATAACTCTGAGCCACTTTTTTGCAAAGTTATCTCCCCTTTTTCAATATTTTAATCAATTTTTGTCAGAGCTATATCTTGTGAACGAATGGTCAGATATTATTGAAACTTGGAACATAGATAGATGGCATTGTGCAGTTGTACAACATGCAAGAATTATAACTCTGGGCCACTTTTTTGCAAAGTTATCTCCCCTTTTTCATTTTTTTAATAATTGGGTGATTTGAACTTGTATAACTCGATAACGAAAAGAGATAGAGACTTGAAACTTAGTACAAATGTTCCCAATCAAGTGACCTACTTTCTCATGTGTATTTGAGCTTGACCGAATACTCGTTTCTGATTGGTCGATTTTTCGTACTTGTATAACTCGAAAATGACTAGTGATAGAGACTTGAAACTTAGTACATGTGATTCTAATCAAGTAGTACTACTTTCTCAAGTGTATTAGCGCATGACCGAATACTCGTTTCTGATTGGTCGATTTTTCTGACTTGTATAACTCAAAAACGACAAGTCATAGAGACTTGAAACTTAGTACATGTGTTTCTTATCAAGTAGTTCTACTTTTGCATGTGTATTAGCGCATGACCGAATACTCGTTTCTGATTGGTCGATTTTTCGGACTTGTATAACTCAAAAACGACAAGTGATAGAGACTTGAAACTTAGTACATGTGTTTCTTATCAAGTAGTACTACTTTTGCATGTGTATTAGCGCATGACCGAATACTCGTTTCTGATTGGTCGATTTTTCGGACTTGTATAACTCAAAAACGACAAGTGATAGAGACTTGAAACTTAGTACATGTGTCCCTAATCAAGTAGTAGTACTTTCGCAAGTGTATTAGCGCATTACCGAATACTCTGGGCCATTGTGTTATCTGCCCTTTTTCAATAAAATGGCAAGGGAATCGTTCGTAACTGTTGCTACAGTTACAATCTCTAGTTATTATTATTATTATTCTCTTTCAGCTATCCAAATTTTTGTCCAGAGCAATACTCATAAACTACTTGATGGAATTGATCGAAACTTGCAACATAGATATATGGCAATGTGAACTTGTGTAGTTTTCAAGAATGATAACTCTGAGCCACTTTTTTGCAAAGTTATCTCCCCTTTTTCAATATTTTAATCAATTTTTGTCAGAGCGATATCTTGTGAACGAATGGTCAGATATTATTGAAACTTGGAACATAGATAGATGGCACTGTGCAGTTGTACAACATGCAAGAATTATAACTCTGGGCCACTTTTTTGCAAAGTTATCTCCCCTTTTTCATTTTTTTAATAATTGGGTGATTTGAACTTGTATAACTCGATAACGAAAAGACATAGAGACTTGAAACTTAGTACGAATGTTCCCAATCAAGTGACCTACTTTCTCATGTGTATTTAAGCTTGACCGAATACTCGTTTCTGATTGGTCGATTTTTCGGACTTGTATAACTCGAAAATGACTAGTGATAGAGACTTGAAACTTAGTACATGTCATTCTAATCAAGTAGTACTACTTTCTCAAGTGTATTAGCGCATGACCGAATACTCGTTTCTGATTGGTCGATTTTTCTGACTTGTATAACTCAAAAACGACAAGGGATAGAGACTTGAAACTTAGTACATGTGTTTCTTATCAAGTAGTTCTACTTTTGCATGTGTATTAGCGCATGACCGAATACTCGTTTCTGATTGGTCGATTTTTCGGACTTGTATAACTCAAAAACGACAAGTGATAGAGATTTGAAACTTAGTACATGTGTTTCTAATCAAGTAGTACTACTTTCTCAAGTGAATTAGCGCATGACCGAATACTCGTTTCTGATTGGTCGATTTTTCGGACATGTATAACTCAAAAACGACAAGTGATAGAGACTTGAAACTTAGTACAAGTGTTCCCAATCAAGTGATACTACTTTCTCATGTGTATTTGCGCATGACCGAATACTTGCTTCTGATTGGTCGATTTTTCGGACTTGTATAACTCAAAAACGACAAGTGATCGAGACTTGAAACTTAGTACATGTGTTTCTAATCAAGTAGTACTACTTTCTCAAGTGTATTAGTGCATGACCGAATACTCGTGTCTGTTATCTCCCCTTGTTAAATAAAATGGCAAGGGAATCGTTCGTAACTGTTGCTACAGTTACAATCTCTAGTTATTATTATTATTGTTTATTCTCTTTCAGCTATCCAAATTTTTGTCCAGAGCAATACTCATAAACTACTTGATGGAATTGATTGAAACTTGCAACATAGATAGGTGGCAATGTGAACTTGTGTAGTTTTCAAGAATGATAACTCTGAGCCACTTTTTTGCAAAGTTATCTCCCCTTTTTCAATATTTTAATCAATTATTGTCAGAGCTATATCTTGTGAACGAATGGTCAGATATTATTGAAACTTGGAACATAGATAGATGGCACTGTGCAGTTGTACAACATGCAAGAATTATAACTCTGGGCCACTTTTTTGCAAAGTTATCTCCCCTTTTTCATTTTTTTAATAATTGGGTGATTTGAACTTGTATAACTCGATAACGAAAAGAGATAGAGACTTGAAACTTAGTACAAATGTTCCCAATCAAGTGACCTACTTTCTCATGTGTATTTGAGCTTGACAGAATACTCGTTTCTGATTGGTCGATTTTTCTGACTTGTATAACTCGAAAATGACTAGTGATAGAGACTTGAAACTTAGTACATGTGATTCTAATCAAGTAGTACTACTTTCTCAAGTGTATTAGCGCATGACCGAATACTCGTTTCTGATTGGTCGATTTTTCTGACTTGTATAACTCAAAAACGACAAGTGATAGAGACTTGAAACTTAGTACATGTGTTTCTAATCAAGTAGTACTACTTTCTCAAGTGAATTAGCGCATGACCGAATACTCGTTTCTGATTGGTCGATTTTTCGGACATGTATAACTCAAAAACGACAAGTGATAGAGACTTGAAACTTAGTACAAGTGTTCCCAATCAAGTGATACTACTTTCTCATGTGTATTTGCGCATGACCGAATACTCGCTTCTGATTGGTCGATTTTTCTGACTTGTATAACTCAAAAACGACAAGTGATCGAGACTTGAAACTTAGTACATGTGTTTCTAATCAAGTAGTACTACTTTCTCAAGTGTATTAGTGCATGACCGAATACTCGTGTCTGTTATCTCCCATTGTTAAATAAAATGGCAAGGGAATCGTTCGTAACTGTTGCTACAGTTACAATCTCTAGTTATTATTATTATTCTCTTTCAGCTATCCAAATTTTTGTCCAGAGCAATACTCATAAACTACTTGATGGAATTGATCGAAACTTGCAACATAGATAGATGGCAATGTGAACTTGTGTAGTTTTCAAGAATGATAACTCTGAACCACTTTTTTGCAAAGTTATCTCCCCTTTTTCAATATTTTAATCAATTTTTGTCAGAGCTATATCTTGTGAACGAATGGTCAGATATTATTGAAACTTGGAACATAGATAGATGGCACTGTGCAGTTGTACAACATGCAAGAATTATAACTCTGGGCCACTTTTTTGCAAAGTTATCTCCCCCTTTTCATTTTTTTTAATAATTGGGTGATTTGAGCTTGTATAACTCAAAAACGACAAGTGATAGAGACTTGAAATTTAGTACAAATGTTCCCAATCAAGTGATACTACTTTCTCATGTTTATTTGAGCATGACCGAATACTCTCTTCTGATTGGTCGATTTTTCGGACTTGTATAACTCACAAACGACTAGTGATAGAGACTTGAAACTTAGTACATGTGTTTCTAATCAAGTAGTACTACTTTCTCAAGTGAATTAGCGCATGACCGAATACTCGTTTCTGATTGGTCGATTTTTCGGACATGTATAACTCAAAAAGCACAAGTGATAGAGACTTGAAACTTAGTACAAGTGTTCCCACTCAAGTGATATTACTTTCTCATGTGTATTTGCACATGACCGATTACTCGCTTCTGATTGGTCGATTTTTCGGACTTGTATAACTCAAAAACGACAAGTGATAGTGACTTGAAACTTAGTACGTGTGTTTCTAATCAAGTAGTTCTACTTTCTCAAGTGTATTAGCGCATGACCGAATACTCGTTTCTGATTGGTCGATTTTTCGGAATTGTATAACTCAAAAACGACAAGTGATAGAGACTTGAAACTTAGTACATGTGTTCCTAATCAAGTAGTACTACTTTTGCAAGTGTATTAGCGCATGACCAAATACTCGTTTCTGTTATCTCCCATTGTTAAATAAAATGGCAAGGGAATCGTTCGTAACTGTTGCTACAGTTACAATCTCTAGTTATTATTACGATTCCCCAACAGAGTTGGGAATCGTATTGTTTTCTATTGTTTTTTATTATTATTCTCTTTCAGCTATCCAAATTTTTGTCCAGAGCAATACTCATAAACAACTTGATGGAATTGATCGAAACTTGCAACATAGATAGATGGCAATGTGAACTTGTGTAGTTTTCAAGAATGATAACTCTGAGCCACTTTTTTGCAAAGTTATCTCCCCTTTTTCAATATTTTAATCAATTTTTGTCAGAGCTATATTTTGTGAACGAATGGTCAGATATTATTGAAACTTGGAACATAGATAGATGGCACTGTGCAGTTGTGCAACATGCAAGAATTATAACTCTGTGCCACTTTTTTGCAAAGTTATCTCCCCCTTTTCATTTTTTTAATAATTGGGTGATTTGAGCTTGTATAACTCAAAAACGACAAGTGATAGAGACTTGAAATTTAGTACAAATGATCCCAATCAAGTGATACTACTTTCTCATGTTTATTTGAGCATGACCGAATACTCTCTTCTGATTGGTCGATTTTTCGGACTTGTATAACTCACAAACGACTAGTGATAGAGACTTGAAACTTAGTACATGTGTTTCTAATCAAGTAGTACTACTTTCTCAAGTGAATTAGCGCATGACCGAATACTCGTTTCTGATTGGTCGATTTTTCGGACATGTATAACTCAAAAAGCACAAGTGATAGAGACTTGAAACTTAGTACAAGTGTTCCTACTCAAGTGATATTACTTTCTCATGTGTATTTGCACATGACCGATTACTCGCTTCTGATTGGTCGATTTTTCGGACTTGTATAACTCAAAAACGACAAGTGATAGTGACTTGAAACTTAGTACGTGTGTTTCTAATCAAGTAGTTCTACTTTCTCAAGTGTATTAGCGCATGACCGAATACTCGTTTCTGATTGGTCGATTTTTCGGAATTGTATAACTCAAAAACGACAAGTGATAGAGACTTGAAACTTAGTACATGTGTTCCTAATCAAGTAGTACTACTTTTGCAAGTGTATTAGCGCATGACCAAATACTCGTTTCTGTTATCTCCCATTGTTAAATAAAATGGCAAGGGAATCGTTCGTAACTATTGCTACAGTTACAATCTCTAGTTATTACGATTCCCCACGATTCCCCAACAGAGTTGGGAATCGTATTGTTTTTCTATTGTTTTTTATTATTATTCTCTTTCAGCTATCCAAATTTTTGTCCAGAGCAATACTCATAAACTACTTGATGGAATTGATCGAAACTTGCAACATGGATAGATGGCAATGTGAACTTGTGTAGTTTTCAAGAATGATAACTCTGAGCCACTTTTTTGCAAAGTTATCTCCCCTTTTTCAATAATTTAATCAATTTTTGTCAGAGCTATATCTTGTGAAAGAATGGTCAGATATTATTGAAACTTGGAACATAGATAGATGGCACTGTGCAGTTGTACAACATGCAAGAATTATAACTCTGGGCCACTTTTTTGCAAAGTTATCTCCCCCTTTTCATTTTTTTAATAATTGGGTGATTTGAGCTTGTATAACTCAAAAACGACAAGTGATAGAGACTTGAAATTTAGTACAAATGTTCCCAATCAAGTGATACTACTTTCTCATGTTTATTTGAGCATGACTGAATACTCTCTTCTGATTGGTCGATTTTTCGGACTTGTATAACTCACAAACGACTAGTGATAGAGACTTGAAACTTAGTACATGTGTTTCTAATCAAGTAGTACTACTTTCTCAAGTGAATTAGCGCATGACCGAATACTCGTTTCTGATTGGTCGATTTTTCGGACATGTATAACTCAAAAAGCACAAGTGATAGAGACTTGAAACTTAGTACAAGTGTTCCCACTCAAGTGATATTACTTTCTCATGTGTATTTGCACATGACCGATTACTCGCTTCTGATTGGTCGATTTTTCGGACTTGTATAACTCAAAAACGACAAGTGATAGTGACTTGAAACTTAGTACGTGTGTTTCTAATCAAGTAGTTCTACTTTCTCAAGTGTATTAGCGCATGACCGAATACTCGTTTCTGATTGGTCGATTTTTCGGAATTGTATAACTCAAAAACGACAAGTGATAGAGACTTGAAACTTAGTACATGTGTTCCTAATCAAGTAGTACTACTTTTGCAAGTGTATTAGCGCATGACCAAATACTCGTTTCTGTTATCTCCCATTGTTAAATAAAATGGCAAGGGAATCGTTCGTAACTGTTGCTACAGTTACAATCTCTAGTTACGATTCCCCAACAGAGTTGGGAATCGTATTGTTTCAAGTGTATTAGCGCATGACCGAATACTCGTTTCTGATTGGTCGATTTTTCGGAATTGTATAACTCAAAAACGACAAGTGATAGAGACTTGAAACTTAGTACATGTGTTCCTAATCAAGTAGTACTACTTTTGCAAGTGTATTAGCGCATTACCAAATACTCGTTTCTGTTATCTCCCATTGTTAAATAAAATGGCAAGGGAATCGTTCGTAACTGTTGCTACAGTTACAATCTCTAGTTACGATTCCCCAACAGAGTTGGGAATCGTATTGTTTTTCTATTGTTTTTTCTTTTTATTACGATTCCCCAACTTGTTGGGAATCGTATTGTTTTTCTACTGTTTTTTATTATTACGATTCCCCAACAGAGTTGGGAATCGTATTGTTTTTCTATTGTTTTTTCTTTTTATTACGATTCCCCAACAGAGTTGGGAATCGTATTGTTTTTCTATTGTTTTTTATTATTATTCTTTATTCTCCTATCCAAAAATTTTGTCCAGAGCAATACTCATAAACTACTTGATGGAATTGATCGAAACTTGCAACATAGATAGATGGCAATGTGAACTTGTGTAGTTTTCAAGAATGATAACTCTGAGCCACTTTTTTGCAAAGTTATCTCCCCTTTTTCAATATTTTATCCAAAAATTTTGTCCAGAGCAATACTCATAAACTACTTGATGGAATTGATCGAAACTTGCAACATAGATAGATGGCAATGTGAACTTGTGTAGTTTTTAAGAATGATAACTCTGAGCCACTTTTTGGCAAAGTTATCTCCCCTTTTTCAATATTTTAATCAATTTTTGTCAGAGCGATATCTTGTGAACGAAAGGTCAGATATTATTGAAACTTGGAACATAGATAGATGGCACTGTGCAGTTGTACAACATGCAAGAATTATAACTCTGGGCCACTTTTTTGCAAAGTTATCTCCCCTTTTTCATTTTTTTAATAATTGGGTGATTTGAACTTGTATAACTCGATAACGAAAAGAGATAGAGACTTGAAACTTAGTACAAATGTTCCCAATCAAGTGACCTACTTTCTCATGTGTATTTGAGCTTGACCGAATACTCGTTTCTGATTGGTCGATTTTTCGGACTTGTATAACTCGAAAATGACTAGTGATAGAGACTTGAAACTTAGTACATGTGATTCTAATCAAGTAGTACTACTTTCTCAAGTGTATTAGCGCATGACCGAATACTCGCTTCTGATTGGTCGATTTTTCGGACTTGTATAACTCAAAAACGACAAGTGATAGTGACTTGAAACTTAGTACGTGTGTTTCTAATCAAGTAGTTCTACTTTCTCAAGTGTATTAGCGCATGACCGAATACTCGTTTCTGATTGGTCGATTTTTCGGAATTGTATAACTCAAAAACGACAAGTGATAGAGACTTGAAACTTAGTACATGTGTTTCTTATCAAGTAGTTCTACTTTTGCATGTGTATTAGCGCATGACCGAATACTCGTTTCTGATTGGTCGATTTTTCGGACTTGTATAACTCAAAAACGACAAGTGATAGAGACTTGAAACTTAGTACATGTGTTTCTTATCAAGTAGTTCTACTTTTGCATGTGTATTAGCGCATGACCGAATACTCGTTTCTGATTGGTCGATTTTTCGGACTTGTATAACTCAAAAACGACAAGTGATAGAGACTTGAAACTTAGTACATGTGTTTCTTATCAAGTAGTACTATTTTTGCATGTGTATTAGCGCATGACCGAATACTCGTTTCTGATTGGTCGATTTTTCGGACTTGTATAACTCAAAAACGACAAGTTTTAGAAACTTGAAACTGAGTACATGTGTCCCTAATCAAGTAGTAGTACTTTCGCAAGTGTATTAGCGCATTACCGAATACTCTGGGCCATTGTGTTATCTGCCCTTGTTCAATAAAATGGCAAGGGAATCGTTCGTAACTGTTGCTACAGTTACAATCTCTAGTTATTATTATTATTCTCTTTCAGCTATCCAAATTTTTGTCCAGAGCAATACTCATAAACTACTTCATGGAATTGATCGAAACTTGCAACATAGATAGATGGCAATGTGAACTTGTGTAGTTTTCACGAATGATAACTCTGAGCCACTTTTTTGCAAAGTTATCTCCCCTTTTTCAATATTTTAATCAATTTTTGTCAGAGCTATATCTTGTGAACGAATGGTCAGATATTATTGAAACTTGGAACATAGATAGATGGCACTGTGCAGTTGTACAACATGCAAGAATTATAACTCTGGGCCACTTTTTTGCAAAGTTATCTCCCCCTTTTCATTTTTTTAATAATTGGGTGATTTGAGCTTGTATAACTCAAAAACGACAAGTGATAGAGACTTGAAATTTAGTACAAATGTTCCCAATCAAGTGATACTACTTTCTCATGTTTATTTGAGCATGACCGAATACTCTCTTCTGATTGGTCGATTTTTCGGACTTGTATAACTCACAAACGACTAGTGATAGAGACTTGAAACTTAGTACATGTGTTTCTAATCAAGTAGTACTACTTTCTCAAGTGAATTAGCGCATGACCGAATACTCGTTTCTGATTGGTCGATTTTTCGGACATGTATAACTCAAAAAGCACAAGTGATAGAGACTTGAAACTTAGTACAAGTGTTCCCACTCAAGTGATATTACTTTCTCATGTGTATTTGCACATGACCGATTACTCGCTTCTGATTGGTCGATTTTTCGGACTTGTATAACTTAAAAACAACAAGTGATAGTGACTTGAAACTTAGTATGTGTGTTTCTAATCAAGTAGTTCTACTTTCTCAAGTGTATTAGAGCATGACCGAATACTCGTTTCTGATTGGTCGATTTTTCGGAATTGTATAACTCAAAAACGACAAGTGATAGAGACTTGAAACTTAGTACATGTGTTCCTAATCAAGTAGTACTACTTTTGCAAGTGTATTAGCGCATGACCAAATACTCGTTTCTGTTATCTCCCATTGTTAAATAAAATGGCAAGGGAATCGTTCGTAACTGTTGCTACAGTTACAATCTCTAGTTCTTCTTCTTCTTATTATATCCCCAAAACAAAGTTTGGGGATATATTGTTTTTGCACCGTTTCTTCTTATTATTATTATTTTTTTTCTTATTTTTCTTTCCATTTACCTTTGTCCGGAGTTTTTCTCGGAGATGCTTCACCCGATCTTAATGAAACTTTGCACAGACATAGGCCACCACTCGCAGATGTGCATGTGTGTTTCGGAAATTTTAAAATGGTCGCCATTTCAAAATGGCAATCGACGGGGCGAAACCTAAAAAAAACGCAAAGTGCTCAGATTTCGATGAAATTTGGTTTAAAGGTAGATATAGATGTTTCGAGTTCAAGTCCGGTATCGAAATTTTATTCTCGCGTGCGGTTTTCAATATGGCCGCCAAAAGGGCGGGAAACTTGAACATTGTCCGATTTCATCGCAATTTGATTTGATAAATAGATTTTTATGTGGCGACTTCATTTCCGGTATCGAAATTTTATCCCGTGGCGGCCATTTTTTATTCAAAATGGCCGCCAAAACCTAAAAATGCTCCGATTTCGATGAAATTTGGTTTTCAAGTAGATATAGGTGTGGCGAGTTCATTTCCGATATTGAAATTTTATCCCGCGGTCGCCATTTTTTTATTCAAAATGGCCGCCAAAACTTAAAAATGCTCCGATTTTGATGAAATTTGGTTTTCAAGTAGATATAGTTGTGGCGAGTTCATTTTCGGTATCGAAAATTTATCCCCCGTGACGGCCATTTTTTATTCAAAATGGCCGCCAAAACTTAAAACTTCTCTGATTTTGATGAAATATGGTTTTAAAGTAGATATAGGTGTGGCGAGTTCATTTCCGTTATTGAAATTTTATCCCGCGGTCGCCATTTTTTATTCAAAATGGCCGCTAAAACTTAAAAATGCTCCGATTTCGATGAAATTTGGTTTTCAAGTAGATATAGTTCTGGCGAGTTCATTTTTGGTATCGAAAATTTATCCCCGCGGCGGCCATTTTTTATTCAAAATGGCCGCCAAAACTTAAAACTTATTCGATTTTGATGAAATTTACTTTTCAAGTATCTGAAATTTTATTGTCGCCCGCCACTTTCAAAATGGCCGCCCGAAAATTAAAAATACTCTGATTTCGATGAAATTTGGTTTTCAAGTAAATATAGGTGTGTCGAGTTCATTCCCGGTATCGAAATTTTATCCCGTGGCGACAATTTGCCGGTTTTGGGGATATATGTGACTTGCTTGCAATCACAATCAGCACTTGTTATTATTATTATTATTTTCTTTCTCCTATCCAAATTTTTGTCCAGAGCAATACTCATAAACTACTTGATGGAATTGATCGAAACTTGCAACATAGATAGATGGCAATGTGAACTTGTGTAGTTTTCAAGAATGATAACTCTGAGCCACTTTTTTGCAAAGTTATCTCCCCTTTTTCAATATTTTAATCAGTTTTTGTCAGAGCGATATCTTGTGAACGAATGGTCAGATATTATTGAAACTTGGAACATAGATAGATGGCACTGTGCAGTTGTACAACATGCAAGAATTATAACTCTGGGCCACTTTTTTGCAAAGTTATCTCCCCTTTTTCATTTTTTTAATAATTGGGTGATTTGAACTTGTATAACTCGATAACGAAAAGAGATAGAGACTTGAAACTTAGTACAAATGTTCCCAATCAAGTGACCTACTTTCTCATGTGTATTTGAGCTTGACAGAATACTCGTTTCTGATTGGTCGATTTTTCTGACTTGTATAACTCGAAAATGACTAGTGATAGAGACTTGAAACTTAGTACATGTGATTCTAATCAAGTAGAACTACTTTCTCAAGTGTATTAGCGCATGACCGAATACTCGTTTCTGATTGGTCGATTTTTCTGACTTGTATAACTCAAAAACGACAAGTGATAGAGACTTGAAACTTAGTACATGTGTTTCTTATCAAGTAGTTCTACTTTTGCATGTGTATTAGCGCATGACCGAATACTCGTTTCTGATTGGTCGATTTTTCGGACTTGTATAACTCAAAAACGACAAGTGATAGAGACTTGAAACTTAGTACATGTGTTTCTTATCAAGTAGTACTACTTTTGCATGTGTATTAGCGCATGACCGAATACTCGTTTCTGATTGGTCGATTTTTCGGACTTGTATAACTCAAAAACGACAAGTGATAGAGACTTGAAACTTAGTACATGTGTCCCTTATCAAGTAGTAGTACTTTCGCAAGTGTATTAGCGCATTACCGAATACTCTGGGCCATTGTGTTATCTGCCCTTGTTCAATAAAATGGCAAGGGAATCGTTCGTAACTGTTGCTACAGTTACAATCTCTAGTTATTATTATTATTGTTTATTCTCTTTCAGCTATCCAAATTTTTGTCCAGAGCAATACTCATAAACTACTTGATGGAATTGATCGAAACTTGCAACATAGATAGGTGGCAATGTGAACTTGTGTAGTTTTCAAGAATGATAACTCTGAGCCACTTTTTTGCAAAGTTATCTCCCCTTTTTCAATATTTTAATCAATTTTTGTCAGAGCTATATCTTGTGAACGAATGGTCAGATATTATTGAAACTTGGAACATAGATAGATGGCACTGTGCAGTTGTACAACATGCAAGAATTATAACTCTGGGCCACTTTTTTGCAAAGTTATCTCCCCTTTTTCATTTTTTTAATAATTGGGTGATTTGAACTTGTATAACTCGATAACGAAAAGAGATAGAGACTTGAAACTTAGTACAAATGTTCCCAATCAAGTGAGCTACTTTCTCATGTGTATTTGAGCTTGACCGAATACTCGTTTCTGATTGGTCGATTTTTCGGACTTTTATAACTCGAAAATGACTAGTGATAGAGACTTGAAACTTAGTACATGTGATTCTAATCAAGTAGTACTACTTTCTCAAGTGTATTAGCGCATGACCGAATACTCGTTTCTGATTGGTCGATTTTTCTGACTTGTATAACTCAAAAACGACAAGTGAGAGAGACTTGAAACTTAGTACATGTGTTTCTTATCAAGTAGTTCTACTTTTGCATGTGTATTAGCGCATGACCGAATACTCGTTTCTGATTGGTCGATTTTTCGGACTTGTATAACTCAAAAACGACAAGTGATAGAGACTTGAAACTTAGTACATGTGTTTCTTATCAAGTAGTACTACTTTTGCATGTGTATTATCGCATGACCGAATACTCGTTTCTGATTGGTCGATTTTTCGGACTTGTATAACTCAAAAACGACAAGTGATAGAGACTTGAAACTTAGTACATGTGTCCCTAATCAAGTAGTAGTACTTTCGCAAGTGTATTAGCGCATTACCGAATACTCTGGGCCATTGTGTTATCTGCCCTTGTTCAATAAAATGGCAAGGGAATCGTTCGTAACTGTTGCTACAGTTACAATCTCTAGTTACGATTCCCCAACAGAGTTGGGAATCGTATTGTTTTTCTATTGTTTTTTATTCTTATTATTATTATTATTATTCTCCTATCCAAAAATTTTGTCCAGAGCAATACTCATAAACTACTTGATGGAATTGATCGAAACTTGCAACATAGATAGATGGCAATGTGAACTTGTGTAGTTTTCAAGAATGATAACTCTGAGCCACTTTTTTGCAAAGTTATCTCCCCTTTTTCAATATTTTAATCAATTTTTGTCAGAGCGATATCTTGTGAACGAATGGTCAGATATTATTGAAACTTGGAACATAGATAGATGGCACTGTGCAGTTGTACAACATGCAACAATTATAACTCTGGGCCACTTTTTTGCAAAGTTATCTCCCCTTTTTCATTTTTTTAAAAATTGGGTGATTTGAACTTGTATAACTCGATAACGAAAAGAGATAGAGACTTGAAACTTAGTACAAATGTTCCCAATCAAGTGACCTACTTTCTCATGTGTATTTGAGCTTGACCGAATACTCGTTTCTGATTGGTCGATTTTTCGGACTTGTATAACTCGAAAATGACTAGTGATAGAGACTTGAAACTTAGTACATGTGATTCTAATGAAGTAGTACTACTTTCTCAAGTGTATTAGCGCATGACCGAATACTCGTTTCTGATTGGTCGATTTTTCTGACTTGTATAACTCAAAAACGACAAGTGATAGAGACTTGAAACTTAGTACATGTGTTTCTTATCAAGTAGTTCTACTTTTGCATGTGTATTAGCACATGACCGAATACTCGTTTCTGATTGGTCGATTTTTCGGACATGTATAACTCAAAAACGACAAGTGATAGAGACTTGAAACTTAGTACAAGTGTTCCCAATCAAGTGATACTACTTTCTCATGTGTATTTGCGCATGACCGAATATTCGCTTCTGATTGGTCGATTTTTCGGACTTGTATAACTCAAAAACGACAAGTGATCGAGACTTGAAACTTAGTACATGTGTTTCTAATCAAGTAGTACTACTTTCTCAAGTGTATTACTGCATGACCGAATACTCGTGTCTGTTATCTCCCCTTGTTAAATAAAATGGCAAGGGAATCGTTCGTAACTGTTGCTACAGTTACAATCTCTAGTTACGATTCCCCAACAGAGTTGGGAATCGTATTGTTTTTCTATTGTTTTTTATTATTATTATTCTTTATTCTCCTATCCAAATATTTTGCCAAATTTTGTCCAGAGCAATACTCATAAACTACTTGATGGAATTGATCGAAACTTGCAACATAGATAGATGGCAATGTGAACTTGTGTAGTTTTCAAGAATGATAACTTTGAGCGACTTTTTTGCAAAGTTATCTCCCCTTTTTCAATATTTTAATCAATTTTTGTCAGAGCGATATCTTGTGAACGAATGGTCAGATATTATTGAAACTTGGAACATAGATAGATGGCACTGTGCAGTTGTACAACATGCAATAATTATAACTCTGGGCCACTTTTTTGCAAAGTTATCTCCCCTTTTTCATTTTTTTAATAATTGGGTGATTTGAACTTGTATAACTCGATAACGAAAAGAGATAGAGACTTGAAACTTAGTACAAATGTTCCTAATCAAGTGACCTACTTTCTCATGTGTATTTGAGCTTGACCGAATACTCGTTTCTGATTGGTCGATTTTTCGGACTTGTATAACTCGAAAATGACTAGTGATAGAGACTTGAAACTTAGTACATGTGATTCTAATCAAGTAGTACTACTTTCTCAAGTGTATTAGCGCATGACCGAATACTCGTTTCTGATTGGTCGATTTTTCTGACTTGTATAACTCAAAAACGACAAGTGATAGAGACTTGAAACTTAGTACATGTGTTTCTTATCAAGTAGTTCTACTTTTGCATGTGTATTAGCGCATGACCGAATACTCGTTTCTGATTGGTCGATTTTTCGGACTTGTATAACTCAAAAACGACAAGTGATAGAGACTTGAAACTTAGTACATGTGTTTCTTATCAAGTAGTACTATTTTTGCATGTGTATAAGCGCATGACCGAATACTCGTTTCTGATTGGTCGATTTTTCGGACTTGTATAACTCAAAAACGACAAGTGATAGAGACTTGAAACTTAGTACATGTGTCCCTAATCAAGTAGTAGTACTTAAGCAAGTGTATTAGCGCATTAACGAATACTCTGGGCCATTGTGTTATCTGCCCTTGTTCAATAAAATGGCAAGGGAATCGTTCGTAACTGTTGCTACAGTTACAATCTCTAGTTATTATTATTATTCTCTTTCAGCTATCCAAATTGTTGTCCAGAGCAATACTCATAAACTACTTGATGGAATTGATCGAAACTTGCAACATAGATAGATGGCAATGTGAACTTGTGTAGTTTTCAAGAATGATAACTCTGAGCCACTTTTTTGCAAAGTTATCTCCCCTTTTTCAATATTTTAATCAATTTTTGTCAGAGCTATATCTTGTGAACGAATGGTCAGATATTATTGAAACTTGGAACATAGATAGATGGCACTGTGCAGTTGTACAACATGCAAGAATTATAACTCTGGGCCACTTTTTTGCAAAGTTATCTCCCCTTTTTCATTTTTTTAATAATTGGGTGATTTGAACCTGTATAACTCGATAACGAAAAGAGATAGAGACTTGAAACTTAGAACAAATGTTCCCAATCAAGTGACCTACTTTCTCATGTGTATTTGAGCTTGACCGAATACTCGTTTCTGATTGGTCGATTTTTCGGACTTGTATAACTCGAAAATGACTAGTGATAGAGACTTGAAACTTAGTACATGTGTTTCTAATCAAGTAGTACTACTTTCTCAAGTGAATTAGCGCATGACCGAATACTCGTTTCTGATTGGTCGATTTTTCGGACATGTATAACTCAAAAAGCACAAGTGATAGAGACTTGAAACTTAGTACAAGTGTTCCCACTCAAGTGATATTACTTTCTCATGTATATTTGCACATGACCGATTACTCGCTTCTGATTGGTCGATTTTTCGGACTTGTATAACTCAAAAACGACAAGTGATAGTGACTTGAAACTTAGTACGTGTGTTTCTAATCAAGTAGTTCTACTTTCTCAAGTGTATTAGCGCATGACCGAATACTCGTTTCTGATTGGTCGATTTTTCGGAATTGTATAACTCAAAAACGACAAGTGATAGAGACTTGAAACTTAGTACATGTGTTCCTAATCAAGTAGTACTACTTTTGCAAGTGTATTAGCGCATGACCAAATACTCGTTTCTGTTATCTCCCATTGTTAAATAAAATGGCAAGGGAATCGTTCGTAACTGTTGCTACAGTTACAATCTCTAGTTATTATTATTATTCTCTTTCTTCTATCCAAATTTTTGTCCAGAGCAATACTCATAAACTACTTGATGGAATTGATCGAAACTTGCAACATAGATAGATGGCAATGTGAACTTGTGTAGTTTTCAAGAATGATAACTCTGAGCCACTTTTTTGCAAAGTTATCTCCCCTTTTTCAATTTTGTAATCAATGTTTGGCAGAGCCATATCTTGTGAACGAATGGTCAGATATTATTGAAACTTGGAACATAGATAGATGGCACTGTGCAGTTGTACAACATGCAAGAATTATAACTCTGGGCCACTTTTTTGCAAAGTTATCTCCCCTTTTTGATTTTTTTAATAATTGGGTGATTTGAACCTGTATAACTCGATAACGAAAAGAGATAGAGACTTGAAACTTAGTACAAATGTTCCCAATCAAGTGACCTACTTTCTCATGTGTATTTGAGCTTGACCGAATACTCGTTTCTGATTGGTCGATTTTTCGGACTTGTATAACTCGAAAATGACTAGTGATAGAGACTTGAAACTTAGTACATGTGATTCTAATCAAGTAGTACTACTTTCTCAAGTGTATTAGCGCATGACCGAATACTCGTTTCTGATTGGTCGATTTGTCTGACTTGTATAACTCAAAAACGACAAGTGATAGAGACTTGAAACTTAGTACATGTGTTTCTTATCAAGTAGTTCTACTTTTGCATGTGTATTAGCGCATGACCGAATACTCGTTTCTGATTGGTCGATTTTTCGGGCTTGTATAACTCAAAAACGACAAGTGATAGAGACTTGAAACTTAGTACATGTGTTTCTTATCAAGTAGTACTACTTTCTCAAGTGTATTAGCGCATGACCGAATACTAGTCTCTGTTAGCTGCCCTTGTTAAACAAAATGGCAAGGGAATCGTTCGTAACTGTTGCTACAGTTACAATCTCTAGTTATTATTATTTTCTTTCTCCTATCCAAATTTTTGTCCAGAGCAACACTCATAAACTACTTGATGGAATTGATCGAAACTTGCAACATAGATAGATGGCAATGTGAACTTGTGTAGTTTTCAAGAATGATAACTCTGAGCCACTTTTTTTGCAAAGTTATCTCCCCTTTTTCAATATTTTAATCTATTTTTGTCAGAGCGATATCTTGTGAACGAATGGTCAGATATTATTGAAACTTGGAACATAGATAGATGGCACTGTGCAGTTGTACAACATGCAATAATTATAACTCTGGGCCACTTTTTTGCAAAGTTATCTCCCCTTTTTCATTTTTTTAATAATTGGGTGATTTGAACTTGTATAACTCGATAACGAAAAGAGATAGAGACTTGAAACTTAGTACAAATGTTCCCAATCAGGTGATCTACTTTCTCATGTGTATTTGAGCTTGACCGAATACTCGTTTCTGAATGGTCGATTTTTCGGACTTGTATAACTCGAAAATGACTAGTGATAGAGACTTGAAACTTAGTACATGTGATTCTAATCAAGTAGTACTACTTTCTCAAGTGTATTAGCGCATGACCGAATACTCGTTTCTGATTGGTCGATTTTTCTGACTTGTATAACTCAAAAACGACAAGTGATAGAGACTTGAAACTTAGTACATGTGTTTCTTATCAAGTAGTTCTACTTTTGCATGTGTATTAGCGCATGACCGAATACTCGTTTCTGATTGGTCGATTTTTCGGACTTGTATAACTCAAAAACGACAAGTGATAGAGACTTGAAACTTAGTATATGTGTTTCTTATCAAGTAGTACTAGTATTCTTGCATGTGTATTAGCGCATGACCGAATACTCGTTTCTGATTGGTCGATTTTTCGGACTTGTATAACTCAAAAACGACAAGTGATAGAGACTTGAAACTTAGTACATGTGTCCCTAATCAAGTAGTAGTACTTTCGCAAGTGTATTAGCGCATTACCGAATACTCTGGGCCATTGTGTTATCTGCCCTTGTTCAATAAAATGGCAAGAGAATCGTTCGTAACTGTTGCTACAGTTACAATCTCTAGTTATTATAGTTTTGCTTACATGTTTTCAAAATAGTCGGCTGAAGATGTGTTGTATTTGGGAAAGAGTTCAATGGTTGGCGGAGCACATAAGACCAAACGGTCACTGTTGTATGACCCAAGTTTTGCATAAAGATTTTCACACTTATAACAATTATTGTTTCCAATCATTTTTTTTTTCTTCTTCATTAAAATAAAAACGGAAGCGTTTCTAACAAAGAACGCTATCAAGTAATCATATTCATTCCTTCTACAAACAAAACAATTTATTATAACAATTTAAAATCAACGGGTCCTTTTTAAAATCAACATTATACAAGACAATAATGGTCAAATATCTCCAGACGGGCTTCTGTTAGTGCTAACGAGATTTTTCATATTTTGCAATATTTTAATTTATGGCGAAAAAACGTTTGGAGATATA
This sequence comes from Serripes groenlandicus, assembly GCA_031761405.1. Taxonomy (NCBI): domain Eukaryota; kingdom Metazoa; phylum Mollusca; class Bivalvia; order Cardiida; family Cardiidae; genus Serripes; species Serripes groenlandicus. Next base: position 70,558,842 of record JASEVX010000001.1, read on the forward strand.
TACGGAGATGTTTACAACTGTAAACGACTCTTATTACCTGGGTAAACAGAGCAATACTTTGGTGCAAAACACGACACTTAGCTTTTTGAATTATATATAACTGATGAAAAACATTTACCCCGTATGCTATTTCAAGAGTGGGTCAGTATGTAACGATCTAGACCAGAATTATAGTATTGGATCTGGTTCGAGAAGACAGCCTGAATATGAGATCCCATTCATTTCGATCGGTTTCTCATTTCCTATAAAAGTCTTTAAGTGTAACTGTCGTATAGGAGTATTAACAATAGTCCGTATCAGGTAAAGGATAAAATCTCCGGTTAAAGATGAATGACTAGAAACGCTTGACCGAAACGAAAGGTAACGAATTTTAAAACAAAACGATATAACAACTAACATATATACAAAACATTTTAAGTAATCCCAACAGTAAATGTGAAATAAACTCCTTAAAGAAAGAATGTGTGGATACGTTTATCCTGTCTAACTTCGTTTGTTTTTAAAAAATAATAGTCATATAACTTATTACGACGTAATGGTACATATACTTAATCATTTAATCATTTAACAATGGTGAGTTTTCTACCGATTTAATACTGAATGAGCATTTTATTGAAAGTTGCGACATACTTTCATCGCACTTTAAATAAACCAATCGTTTCATATTGTAATGAGCACTCTGTTATTTCAGATGCCCAGTTTGGGTTTAGAAAAGGCCGTTCGACTATTGACGCTCTTTTTGTTTTAACTAATATTGTGCAGAATGTTTTGCAAGGAAATAAAAGACTATATTGTGCTTTTGTAGATCTTAAAAAATGTTTCGACACTATTTATAGAAATGGCCTATGGGTAAAAATGTTTAAAAATGGCATAAGGGGTAAGGTATTGCGTATATTTGGAGATATGTACAGTCAAGTTAAATCTTACGTCAGAGGATTTAATGAATATTCCAAGTTTTTCGAATATGCAGTCGGTCTAAGACAAGGGGAGATAAGTTCGCCTGTCTTGGTGTCATTATTTTGAGAAGACTTAGAATTATCCTTGCAATCAGATATTGATAAAGGGCTAAATATTGAAGATTTATGTCTAATTATATTGTTATTTGCTAACGATATGGTAGTTTTCGGGAAAACACCACAATAATTACAAGCTCATCTTAATAGCTTATATGATTACTGTTCTATATGTGAACATAGAAAAAACAAAGATTATGGTTTTCAGAAAAAGGGATGGGTTAAAGGAAAATGAAATATGGACTTATAACGGGCAAGGCCTTGGAATAGTTGATAATATACGGGTAATTTTTCACTACACTGCAGGTATCTACGTTGCAAGGCTACAAAAGCTATAAATATTTTATTGAAACTGAATAAATACAGGCACAGCACTGGTCATCAACCCCACCAGGCAAAATAAATCAAAAGTCGTTCTCTCCATCAACATCTGGTGGTTCAGTATTCCTTCTGTTAAAGCTGCTCCTTTCTCCACAATGCTCAATATGTTTTTGTTTACAAGTCGAAATAGGTCATCTGCTTTTATAAATCTTATAATACAGCGATTTCTTTAACTGAGACAGCTTGGTCTGCGTGTTGGATGTTATAACAAATGAAGACATTCAGCGTGGACTAATTAAATGTGAAAGTTAATTAGAAAGAAGCTGTTTTGTTTTTGTTTTCTCCATTTACAAGACTTGCAAAAGTCTATGAATTTTTTATCATACTTAATATACACTGACCAATCAGTGGAGGAGGTATTATTGGCGGGTGGGATAAACCTGGAGTATCTAATTTTAACAAGAAAACTGTTGATAACAACACGTGGGGGTTTCCTGGGTTTCGTTTCGCTCGCTGATATTGCGTCCTATCTATGTTTTCGTTTTATAGCAAAGATCAACTCAATTTACTGCACCTAAAAATTATATTTGCGCCCAGTAAAATAAAGAGATAGTTAGTGTTCTGAGAGCTCTCTCACCTTTTTTATTTTTCGTTGTATAGACCGATATATCCCTTTTTTGTTATCCGTCAGCGGAATTCCGTCGAATAAATTTTTACACAGTCGAATCACTTCATTTTCAGTCTAATGACAACATTCTAGAGTTATTTAACTCAATATCACTTTGTTAACGGGTAGTCTAATAGTTTATCTACCCTATGCTGTATTTTCCATCGTCAATTACAAATGTATGAATTTATAAATATTAATTATTAATTTACCAATATATTATCACGTGTCTCCACAACACTACAAAGGAAGATCAACTAAGGGAAATAACTCTTTAAACTTTACATATGCTATTTTTCACAGTTTTCCTCTTATCGCATTTTTGACGGACATCCCTTCCCATTCTTTTATTGGTGGTTTGCAATTGTCAGAGGGAAGCTATGTTTTTTATGCCTTCTGGCATGGGCAAACCCATGATTATGATGAAAGAGGTGTGCTGTACAAATCTATTCTAATCTGATTAGCCTAGATCATGGATTTTTTAAATTAATTTTTTTTTATCCTGTCGCACTTTTGTGTTTCTTTACCGTATGTCAATGTTTAAAAATTATACTATGGAAGGTTTTTACACCACTAGGTGAGGAAAGGATGTCGGAGAGGTCAATGCACGTGCATCCTCTCTGAATCTCTTTTCCAGTACAGCACAACCTTTTTCATTTCGTATTTTTTGTATATATGCTTTTTTACTCTTTAAATTTTTTAATCAAAGAGAGCTCTCATGTACACGTCCCGGTGTCATCATAATAACTTATAAACATCATTTCAAATCTACAATTATTGCCTTGTATTGTATATATATTTGTCTCGCTTTTCCCCCATAGGGTCATCCGACATGGTAAAAACATTGAAAACATCATAAATCTTTGTCTAAGAAACTTTGAAAACATTGCGAGTAAAGGATAAAATGACATATGGGGGAGAACACAACAGACAGACTCCTCCCGATTGGATGCCGGATATCAACTCCACTGATTACGTGCCTGCTGGCCATAAGTGCGTTAGCCCACAAAATTAGTGTCGGAGCTTGACGATAAAAACGGATTGAAATCTGGACCAATCGGGAGGGGTTTGACAAACAGCCCAATCTAACTGCATTGTGGTGAAGGGTGTTGGATTAAACACCCTTTGCTGGACTGTTACCCCTTGCGCCCATGGATGTGGGTGAGTGCTGTGAAGGGTTTGGGGGGTTAAACTCACAAGCCCTTCGCAGTACCCTTTACTCATACATGTGCAATGTAGTACGGGGCTCCTGATTGGGTGAGACCATGCGCGTCATAATATGGCAGGCAGCGTCTCGCCCAATGGGGAGGTCAGTACTATAACATCTAGAAAAAGAATATAGTAACATTATCTAGATTAATATCAGATATATATATACCCGGAGGTATCTTAAACACCTATGTATCGTAAATATTTTATCAGATATATATATACCCGGAGGTATCTTAAACACCTATGTATCGTAGATATTTTTTATCTTTTTTAATGGTGGCCCTGGTACTTATTGACAACAGAGATACCGGTGTATTTTGTTTTTTATCATTTTTTCTATGTTCTAATTCTGTTTTATACCTCCGGGAGATATAGTATATAGCATACTACAGTTGGAAACAACATAGATTACAACTGTATAGTAACAAAATATAGACTTATGTACTCAATATTACATCAATAGAATGGAAATCAAATAAGCCCATGGTCCTTGGTCCAATACAATATATATGTAAATTTTTTTTAAAAATATGGGTAAAACAAAGACAATAGCTGCTCGCCAAATAGTTAATTCTGCATGACGAGGGTAAATAAAACCAAAATATAATATAATTGTATAATTGTAATGTTTAAAACTTTAAACCTAGGTGCTTAATGGAACTTGTTGATGCCTTTGTTGGATCTATTTTAGCGTACGCCTCCGAAATTTGGGGTTATACAACAAATTAGGAACTAGAAACTATCCATTTACAATTTTTTAAAAACCTTTTGAATGTAGTAACAAGGTCAACTAGTTCTGCAGCAGTATACGGTGAATAAGCGAGATACCCTCTATACATTTCAAGATATATAAACATTATTAAATATTGGTTTAAAGTTATTAAATCAAACAACGTTTTAGTACAAAAGGTGTACCACATTTCACGCATTAATGCAGAGAAGGGAGCAAACAATTGGGTTTTAAATGTTAAAAACCTCTTGCGTGATCACGGTTTTAAAAACGTCTGGGACAATCCATCCAGTATAAACCTTAATAAGTTTAAATGTATCTTTTCTCAAAGAATAAAAGATAATTTCCTCCAAAGTTGGCAAACAACTAAAGAGTCGTCTGATGTTTTGAATCTATATAAGATTTGTGAATTTGAATTCGGTGAAAAACATTATCTCGCTTTTATTCCAAAATCCTTGAGAATGTACCTAACAAGAATAAGATTGTCTGCTCACAATATAAGAATACAAACTGGCCGCTACTCCAAAAACAGATCCCCTAGAGTAGAAAGATATTGTCTATGCTGTAAATCTACTGACATCGAAGATGAATTTCATTTTATTATTGCATGTCCATGTTTTATTGAACTTAGGAAAAAACACTCGAAAAAGTATTATTTCATTCGTCCAAGCGTCTATAAATTTGCTGAACTACTAACCAACAGTAATAGAAAGACAATCCTTAGTCTTGCTCTTTATATCAAAGAGGCAACTCTACTGAGAAACACATTAAATGTATCATGATTTCTTCTTCGAAAACTGCAACTTGATTGATCATTAATTCGTACACTCATTCAATCCTTCATTCATACGTCGCTCATTATTTACTTCATTATTGATTCTTCCGTTGTACATTATCCACATCGCCATTTAAATTTAGGAAGAATTGTTCAATGTGTTTTGCTTCCAAATAACACTCTCATATGTATATATTATTGCAGGAAGATATTAACCATTTTAGTTGTTTAGGAACATTTTATGTTTGTGGTGATTTCAACGCTAGAGTTGGCACCAGGTCTGATTATATAGTATGTGATAGTAATATATCATCTATTGATGATAATAACTATGAGCCAGATATTCCCCTCGATCGATCTTCATGTGATAAAACTTGCAATTCACTCGGTGTTAGGTTACTCGATCTTTGCAAATCGACATCAATGCGCATTGCAAATGTCAGACTTGGTAACGATCGAGGAGGTTCATATACTTATGTAAATTATAATTCGAACAGTGTTATAGACTATTTATTGTTAAGAGATACTGATTTTAGTTGTATTCGGGATTTTGCCGTTGGTCAGTTTAATGAATGGTCTGACCACGCACCCTTATCGTTCTCGCTTGCGTGTAACATTAATCGTCACATTCCGATCGAGACACGATTTTCTTACTACAAATGGAATAATGATCTAAATAACGAATTCCGAAGGCAATTGATATGTAAATTGCCGACATTAAATAATGTAACTACACACATTGATATTTCATCTCGTGAATGTATTAATCATGTATTAAATGATTTTGTTGATGTTTTTAGAAGTGTGACCGACCCTTTGTTTTCAAAAGAATGTATTGGGAAAAATACCCCTAAATTTGCCGAGACCCATCGAAAAGCTGTTTGGTTTGATAGCTTTTAAGCAACGATATATCGAATCTTTGAAACTATACAATTGTTGTAGAACTCAAATTAACAGAGAGAGAATGTGTAAACTTAAGCGGGAATACAAGAAAACAATCCGTAAACAGAAAGCTCTTTACTTTGAAAAAACAGTACAAATCTATAGAAAAACTAAAACACTCTCGCCCAAAGGATTTCTGGAATTTATTTTGTAAAAAGAAAACAGCTTTGTCGAATGATATAACTGTTGACGAATTTCATGAATATTTTTCAAAGCTTTTTGATGATATTAAGCCTGTAGATGATAGAGAATGTGAATTGATTTGTAACGTAAACGACTTTAACTCCACTTTGTAATTATGAAGAATTAGATCAAGACATATCTGTACATGAGGTAGAATATATTATCAACAAACTTAACAGAGATAAAGCCTTGGGAAATGATTGCTTAATGAATGAATTTTTTATTGAAAGCAGTGATATAATCTCACACCACTTAACATATATATTTAATGCTATATTTAGATCCGGGTTTTTCCCTGAGCAGTGGACGGAGGGCATTATTATACCGTTACATAAAAAGAATGACCCGAGCGACGTGAACAACTATCGAGGGATTACGCTCGTTAGTTGTTTATCTAAGATATTCACAGGTGTTTTGAATAGACGACTGAGTTTATTTTGTGAAAACAACGATATTTTATCGGACGCTCAATTCGGATTTAGACCAAAACGTTCCACGACAGACGCATGTTTTGTGTTGATGACAATTATACAAATGATGCTCTCTGAAAACAGACGTCTTTATGCTGTCTTTATAGATTTAAAAAAGGCATTTGATAGTGTTTATAGGAATGGATTATGGTTTAAGTTGTTCTATTTAGGAGTTAAGGGTAGAATGTTACGAATATTTCGAGATATGTATGCAAAGGTTAAATCATTTGTTAAAGTCAATAATAAGACCTCTGATTGTTTATTTTCACACGTTGGACTTAAACAAGGGGAGGTAATCTCACCGTTGCTTTTTGCCCTATTTACAGATGACCTTGAACTTCATTTGCAGGGAAATAACTCGTCTGGATTGAGTATTGGAGACATTAAGATTTTACTTTTGCTGTTTGCAGATGATATGGCTATTTTAAGTGATGATCCAATTGATTTGCAAAATAGTTTAAATAATTTATACATTTATTGTAATAGATGAGGATTAGAGGTCAATACTGACAAAACAAAAATCGTTGTTTTCAGGAAAAGAGGTGGATTAAGAGTGAATGAGCATTGGACATATAATAACGAAAACATAGAAATTGTAAATGATTTTAATTATCTTGGTACAATATTTAATTATACTGGCTCGTTTAGTTTGAATCAGAAAGCCTTAGCAGAGAAAGGTTTAAAAGCTCTAAATGTCTTACACAGTAAAGTTCGTCGTTTTGACTTCGATACTTCGACTTTATTCCAATTATTTGATGCATTTGTATGTTCAATCTTAGGTTTTTCGAGCGAAATATGGGGATTCTCAAAGTCGGAGGAAATAGAAAGAATTCATCTAAAGTTTTGTAAAAAGGTTTTGAGTTTTAAACGATCTACTTTGCAATATATTGTGAACTAGGCAGATATCCGTTATATATTCATAGATATGCGAGAATGATAAAATATTGGGGTAAACTGTTATCATCTGATAACATAATTATTGCGACTTTATATCATTGGTTAACAGAAAACATTGATAAGGGATCAAATAATTGGTGCAGAAATGTAAAAACTCTTTTATTTCAATATGGCTTTGGTTCTATATGGCTCAATCCAAGTACTGTTAATCATAAGAATGTTCACACTATTTTTAAACAAAGGTTAATTGATGATTTTCAACAAAGTTTAGATAGTTACATTAATAGTAGTCGGAGTTTGTGCACTTACAAATATATAAGTAATGGTCTGACCATGGAAGATTATTTAAATATTTTACCATGTAAATGGAAAACCTACATTTCCAGATTTAGACTGTCTTCACATTCTCTAAGAATTGAAACTGGTAGATATGGAAATGGGAGGCTAGAAAGACATCAGCGTTTATGTGTGTTTTGTAATAAAAATGAAATAGAGGACGAATTTCATTTTCTTCTGGTTTGCCCATTATACTCAGATATTAGAGCAGTTTATTTTAAGCGATATTTCTTCATTCGCCCGAACATGAACAAATTTATTTCTTTACTAAACAACAATAATAAGCAAAAGCTATTACATCTTGCCAAATTTATCAAGGAAGACTTTATCCGGAGAAATAGTTTTTTTTTTAATTTTTATTTATCAGTTATTTTTTTGTTATTTTTTTTTTCACATTTTTGGAATATAACCATTCGATTTTGTGTATATTTCATGTTCTTTGCAATTGGTTGTATGTTTTTTTGTATTGTATATAGTATAATTAATTATTGTTCGACAAGAAACTATGTAGTTTACGTCAAGAAAATATGGTCTATCTATTGTATACATTGCTCATCCTCACAACGTTTATATCATTCTCATGTTAAATTCATGTTTATATCACTCTCATGCTGAACATTCATGTTTAATTCAATCATCCTATAAATTCCAAAAAATCATGTTTGTTTGTATTTTCCTGTCATGTATATCGTATGTATATGTATGTTTTTTAGACAATGTACTTTGTATACGTCAACAATAAAATGTTTTGTCTGTCTGCTAAAGGGTGTGTTCCTAATTTCTCAACCGCTGATTCTTCCAATAGAAATTGAGGTTGGTGTTGGGGAGATGTATTGTTTGTTGTAACAATAGAGTTGATAGGTGAGAATTGGCAAAACTTGCTATACTGTGCTGAAATGTTGTGTTTCTAAATTTGGGAAAGTTGTACTTAAATTTCATAAAATAACACAAGTATAGAGCTGATCTTTATTTCCAAGAATGTACTATACTATGAATCAAAGCACTGATAGCTCTGTTCAAAGAGCGAAGGACATTTATTATATATGAGCGTTGATCTACGACAAAATCAACCTTGACTTAATTATTACACAGGTGTAAAAGGCCTCTCTGAGTATCCATGCTAAAAGCATCGCACTTCTTGTTGCCATCTACATATCCACAAACTAAAAATAAAGATATTGAAATGTTTTTACGGACAATAAAAACACTACAAAAAAAACAACCAAGAGAATCAGAATGGTCCATACCGCTCAACTGAATTATTAGGACTTATTTAGCTTTCAATGTTTTTACTCTATACGGATCGTTATGTGTGTCACATTATATTCACACAGGGCTTATACATTTGCACACACATACTTAATGTAAATGACCATATACCAACAAGAATAACCCGCCCCGCCCCCGGCCACAGGCCGCCAGGATTTTAACAGATCGGAATGATTTGAATAATCTTGGTGGAGGGTCAACCAATGAATTATTTAAAAATTCATGTAGATACGTCTGTATGTGGGAAAGTGTTTGAAATGTGACTTTATTATATATTATGTATTTGATATAATACATTTTTATGTAAAATAAATCTAGTTATCTCAGCAAACATCAACCTTGAATTGTCACACGTTCTTCAATCTTTTACATGTAAAATATCCTTTTTCATTTAACAGATTTACCTCTAAGCTTTAAATGGAAACATTGGGGGCCGTGAATTAAATAAGAAAGAAAACACTACGCGAAGAAGATTCTCGTTATTTTTCACACTGATTGCTGTACCAAAACCGGTTTTCTATATATTATCTATTAAGTATCAGATAATGTCAAATTACCAACACAATTATCAAATCAAACATTTTCAGTGCACCCTTTAGCCTACATATAGGTAAACACTGATGTTCATGCAAACACAGTTGTTTGTAGTGACATCTTGGATTGCCAGCGGATGTATTTGGTATAATTTATCATTGGACGATTTCAGCGAGCATGTGTTTTGTAATCACCACAGTAGCTTGATACAGTTACCTCATAATTAAACCAAGCATACGACTTTGAAAAATATCTCGACAAAACTATGGAAAATGTCAACGAAAAGTTGAAAGCTTTGTGACAAATGGAACAAATAATCATATATAAGAGCATTTGTGTTGTTGCCGCAATGGATAAAAGGTAATCTGCTCCTGATCCTTCAAAATGGTTTACTAATAGTTAATGCAAAGTGTGTGATAGCTAGAATACATGTATAAGAATAATGTATTCAGTACAGTTTTTAAAATATTGTGTTTAAAAGAAGAAAATGTTCTATATAAGCAATATTTTTCACATTTTAAAAAGAAATCCGATACATTGGTGTTGGGTTCTATCATTAAAAGAGGTTGTTACCTCAAGTTAACACAATACACGACATGTCATTGCGTTTTAAATTTAGGTTTAGGAGACAAAGGTAAAATATATAGACAATAAAATACCAGCTCAACTCCCGGCAAACACATGACGTTGGATCAACGTCGGATATACGTTGGATTTAGGTCGCGACGTCGGCGACTTTTAAAAATACAACCTTGTATCAACGTCGAAATCACGATGTCAGTTCGACGTCGCAATTAGACGTCGAACCGACGTTGTGTTTTGGTCATAGTTTGTAATAAGTAGTATTTTATCAAGTTTATACATTTTATACACATGATAAGACAAAAAGTTGCTCAATAATCGTGATACTGCTGAAAATAAATACTAAAACTCGATCATTTTATTTATTCAAGTTGCTTCCCTTGCTTGTGCCCTTGGTTTTTGTAATTGGAATTTCCACGTGGTGTCGCATTTTTTTACTTTTACCTTTCTTTTAAAATATTTTGTTTGAATTCATCTTGTTAAACAAACTTTTGCAGAAATATTTTTAAAGATAGCTTCTTATCATGTAATTTTGATAATTCCGAAAAAAAAATCATGTTTACTTTCCTAAAAATGGATCGGCGCGCCGCTTTTGAACCAATTTTGACCGCCATTTTGTTAACCGTGTGCGAGAGGGAAAAGATTCAATTACAGCTCTATTGTTCATATTTAAAATAATACAACTAGGTAAGTTGATGCAATGTATGTTTAAACGTATATAGCACTCATGTTCTGTTGTTTTATACGGCTGTTTCAATGAAAACTTAGCGTAAAGTTCCTTGCACAATTCAACCCGATTCGGCATCGCGCCGATTCGTACCATTTTGTGTGAGAAAACAATTTCTCTCTTAAATAAGTCAAACAATCTCTATCTAGAGATAAATATTAATCCTGTCTGTTATATAATGAATGTAGTAAATCCTGTACTAATTACAGTCTAGGATATAGGAAATAAGACGTGCGTATAATTCCTTATTACATGATGCATGTTTATAAGTTGGATTTTGGTCGTTATCACGACGTTAATACAACGTCGTGATTCCGACGTTGATCCAACGTCGTGATTCCGACGTTGTTCCAACGTCGGAGTCTGAAGTCTAACAAACTTTCATTTTCAACCAATATACAACGTCTATCCAACGTCAGTTTCTGACGTTGTTACAACGTTTATCCAACGTCAATTGTTTGCTGGGCTATATCTTAAAAGCAATTAGTCGGCAAGAACAGTCAATGTACTATAAAAATGTTAGTCTGTTGATTAATAAATGTCTAGAGTTGACGTAAAGATGTTTTGAAATCAGTGTTCGGACGGCAGACTCGATCTGAAGACGAAATATGTAATCAAAGCACCGAAAGCGATGACAGCAAGGGACTTACCGTCGATCAGGTATATCATTTGGACATGGATTTACCGATCACAAAACATTTCACAATAGCACTTCGTTATGCCCGTATATTGAAAGTACATAATCAGGTTCTACCTTTATGCTAACATTTGACAATAGCTACTTCCCCTAACTATACGCGCCTGTTATCTTATTAGTTCCGGTTTAGCACATCATCAGGCTTACAATACATTTTAACAGTATTTTGTCAGAAAATGTTGATCTATTTTCGTTATTCGCTAATATATTTTTAAAAACATAGTCAACTTAGAATGAAGCGGCATCCGACAGTGCAAATATCCACAATGCATTTCTATTCTGTGCCGATTATATTACAGATCTTCATAGCATCAGATGTACCTATGAACAAAAACTAAATGTAATCAATCAGTACTGTAAATTATACTTGCATGTCTAGATTTAGTTTATGTTAATGTGGATTACATTAAGTATTGATTGACTTGAAAGTATTTTAATTAATTGTTCTTTGCGACCGTTTGAAGATACTGTCAAGAAATTGACATCCAAACAAGTAAGAACAAAGATGAACAAAAATGAATGAGGACTATTGTATAAATCCTAAAAGAACCCGATATATCCATTGCTTGAACCTTTGGCATTGTTAGAAGGTGATTTCTCTACCTTATTGCTTTTAAGTTTTTTTTCAGTTGCAAAACCGTACAAATGTTCAACTATTCAGTCACTCGGCTACTGAAATTAATCCAGTCTCAAGACCGCATGTTTATCATACTTCATAACCTTTGCATAAGGTATACTAATCAATTACCAAGATTCTCTCAATTCAAACCATCCAAGATCTCTCCAGCTTTCCAACTCGGCCGTTTTCTTTACCATAACATTAGTCGTAAGGCTATCCGGCAATCATGGGCGAAGCAATTGTTCCATTTTAATTATTTCCAACACAGAGAAGTTTTCGAAGGTTTCTGGTCTACTAGAGATTCGTTGTACGTAGGAAATATCTAAATGAATATTCCAACTTATAAACTTATAATTGAAATTGTTCAGTGCAAGAAAACTTAACAGATCAAATGTTTATAGTAGACGTAAATTAAAAATAATTTCATCATACACGTATCAACAAACACTATTTTAAAATATGTTTTCATTTATATAGGTGATGAGCTAGTTTTCAAAGTCGCTATATTACTGCAAGTGTGTTATATGTGAGAAATGAATAATGTATTTGGTCTGACCCGTACTAAGTCTTTCAACTCACGACGTTGACGCTCCTATCTTCAATCTTCTTCTTTCGTAAAATAACTGTGGGCTCTCTGAAGCATCGTCGCACTTTGTATATGTAAAGTAACGTTTTGAGAGGTGGATTTAAAACAGATAAAAGCGTGTTTGACAATAATGCTGCAATACTTAAGTGTGATATTAGAGGCAAAATAAAAAGTCGGCATCTGGTTCCACAGGCGAATACCAGAAGGGAAGAAGCTATTGTAAATGTCTGAACGGCAGTTTTTGGTAATCTCGAATGTGTAAGGGTTTACATTGGTACTCGCGGATGTTTGGTGGAGGATGCTGGGATGTCTACCAGACTGTTGTTGAATATATAGGTCATTGTCAGTTTGGCATCTTGCCGTCTCTGCTGTCGATATGGCAACTATAGCCTAGTTATCATGTCACTGGTGTTAAGAGATTGGTTGGATTTTTACGCCGCTTAAAACATATTTTTAGTTATATCCTTTAGTTTCCTTGTTCATTTATACGGCCACGACCCAGTCAGTCGAAATGCTAACCCGGCATCCCTGAGCGCCAAGGAGGGCAGCCATTACTCCTATTTTTTAAAGTCTTTGGTATGACCCAGCCGGGGATCGAATGCGCGATCTGAGACGAAATATTATACCCATGAACACCGCGACCTATATTGATTGTTTTAATGGATGTTTGCATCGCATTCAACATTATTTGAGCCACATCGCAGTGTTTCCTGTGAAAATTACCATAGCTACTGGCAAGCTTTTCCTGACTCCATCTCATCAGTGGGAATGCTATACCAACAACTGTGAGCACCAAGTACGGAAGCTACTTCTACAATGTTAACGTCTCTAGTATGATCAGACCGGGTATCGATTCCTGGTATTACAATCTCTATTTCTCTCTCGAGGCGAAAATACTTTAAACACGGTAGTAATTGCTGCCCTCTTTGGCGCTCATGGTTGCTGGGTTCATATTATGACTGACTCTCTGGTGTCCAGGATAAATGACCAATCGTACTGGTAATGTACACAGGAAACGCTGTCATATAACTGAACAATTGTTGAAAGCGACGTAAAACACCTAACAATCATTTTCTCTAGAGACGAACGCTCTAACTACTACACCGTCGCGAGGTCTGGTGAATCTTAGAAAAGGTTTCCTCGAGCTTAAAAGCTGACAAATCTTATTCGTCCAAGTGACACTTCAAGAAGTTCAGGCGCCATAACAGTGTAAAGCATGGAGGAGTTTTGATTTGATATCTTACTTGGGACAAATTAATATTGTGATAAAATTTGGCGACGATTGGTAAGAAAATATTCAAGTAAGAGACCCAGCAGACAACTTTTATGTTTGCCGCGTGCTTTCAAGAGATTCCCATCTGATGACCAGCATATTTAGATAATTAAAAGTAATATACCCGGAAGATCATCTGAAACCTGATATGGACAACATCACACTGCATAGCGACCCAGTTTGAAATACATTGAAAAATATTAAACACTTGTTTATTATATATATCATTTCATTTTAAAATTCAAAACTTGTAATGTTCTGTCCGGAAAGTTTCATGTCCTTTTAATGCAGTACCATCAGTAACCTCGTGCAAAATGGATGTAACTACATATTGTATGAAGTTTTAGTTACATCCTTTTTGCATGATGTCAACAATAAACCCGCCAGGTCAAGTTATATGGGCTCTTGTTCCAAGTTTTAACGTTATAGAAAGGTACAATGACGTTAAGCTAGTCCTTCTTCACTTGTAGTTTTATAACCCTTTCCAGACACCTTTAATATTTTTAAAACTTTGTGGAAAAAGATAAAAAAAAATCCACATGATGAGCAATCTCTCCATTTACCACAATGTGTTTATATTTATATCTTTTTTCAATAATTCTTCTTTCGTTTATAAATATTTTCCATATTGTTGACTTATAGAAGTCATCTGGTGCAAATATGTTGTATGTGGGAAATAGTTAAGACAGTACATATCTTAAGGTCTAAATAACATAAACCCATATCATATATACATGCATTACATAATAGTATAGGATGATAGTAAACACTCTGGTTACCCCGTTAGCACAGAGTAAATAGGGTTGGTTTGATTTCACTATACGCTTGAGGACTGTAAAAATTAAGTTATACATGCAGCGGATTTGCCACGTGTCTATATTCCTTTCCCACATTGCTAACGCATTTTCTCCATTCACATTAACCCCTTCCCACATACAGCTAATCTGCAGCAGATGACTTTGAAGACATCTAGGCAAAACTTTGGAAATAGAAATTGCTGGTTTTGAGCAATTTTAGCTTTTGTCACAATGTTTTCGTAGTCGTCTGCCGCAACGGCGTCAGAAAGCGTCTATATCTGGGAAAGGGTTTAAACCAGATCAAAAACACTTCGCACTATAGACCAGTCATAACATACTTTAACGTCGAGCTAATTGCAACAGAAATGGTTTATTAAATAAAATGAAGTTTATAGAATATATAACAACATATTAAAAATCTACACATAACTGAAATAAATGACTTGGAAGAAATAAGAATATGTGCTCATGTTGGGTACTCACCGTACTTTGATCTATACACCAAGATCTTAACTGATTTTTAATGGATCAAATGCATAAGAATTGCGAAATGAATTATTAAAAAAAGATTTGTTTTAAAGGATCTCAAAATCAATAGCTTTTGTTGTAATAACATCAAAGCCGCATTGTAATACTTAAAATATAGCATTATACCTTTAGAAATGATTAAAATCAGAGAGGTACGTATGACTTTCAACACATTGATCCAAGCGTCTAGATAACCCAAGATGGATTAGTCTGCAAAACAAATTTCAACAGATAAACACAAAACAATCAATGATATGAGGTAAGTGTTTATATTTTCACACTAATTGCTGGAGGAAATATTAATATTCTTGTCAATGGTACATTGGATACTTTTAAAATTATCGTATGTGGTTATAATATAGGAGTATTCAATGGGTTTCCATGCATACTTTTATAATCTTAGCTGTGTTATTAAAGATTAATGATATTTAATAATTATCTGTATAGTTTTCTCATAGTTATTAGAATGTCTCTAAAACACACAAAACACACATATATATATATATATATATATATGTATGCTCATATGCGAAGAACATTCATAGCTAAATTACTAATCTCAATATATATTTGTTTGTTTTTTAAGGTGTTTTACGCCACTTTCAACAATCATTCCTAATACTTAGCTCACAACCCTGAGTGCCAAGGAGGGAAAGCCATCATTACCATTTATAAAGTATTTGGTATGACACGGCCGGGAATTGAACCGGCGACCTCCCGTACATTAGGCATACACTCTTTCATTACATCATACATGTTACCTATTGTTGCGTAATTTGCCTTGCCAGAATGAAACTTGATAATAATTAATATGTTGTGTATCTGGCTGTTTGTCAAAGCGGTATAAACATCAAGCAAAGAAATATTATTTAACCCTTTCCCACATACATTGAATTTTCAGCAGATAACTTTTAATACATCTAAGCAAAACATATGGAAAGTCTATACATCAAAGTTAAATCATTTATTATATTCGAAAAAGCTTCTATATGAGGGAAAGGGTTAATGTAAACTAATATTCTATTAATATGTAAACCATCTCAATAATGATCATTTAGTAAAGTTAAATATTTAGAAAAATGTTTCGTTGAGGTTTCATATTTCAGATGACAAACAATACCTGTATCATTTGTATGGAAGAAAATGGTTCCCACAAAGTAAAACTTCGCAAAAAAGATGCATTTGTGTAAATGAAGCCAGTACTAGGAGAGGAAACAGTTTGATTTCGTTTCCTGGAAAGTTTGTGTACGTAGTGTGTCGGAAACGGTAATGCAATATTAAATGTATCAAACAAAGCTGACAAAAGTTATAAAAATGAAGAAGGAAATGAATTAAGAGTTCTCAGATCTGGCAGTTATTCCTTTAGCTTTAAAGACAAATGTTTGTTTTGTGGAAAAACAGCAAAAATACACGGAAATAAGAGGAGTTATGCGGATTATGCTGTGCGCACATTAATTTATAAAAGAAAGGTATAGAACAATTGTGCATCAAACGATCGGATGATTGGGCGACCCAACATGGACCCACAGCTTCTTTTTCAGAAACTTATCATAGCAGCAACCAGGCTTGGAGATGAAATGTCACATTTGTTTGAATATGAATTAAGTACTGTTTCATCCTCTTTATTTGAAGCATCTGGCTTTCCAAGACAACCGCAACAATCTAGCCTTGCGTATGCGATAAGATATCTTGGAGATTGTAAAGGAGAAGATTTCACAGACCACGTTTGTCATGTTTTGGATGGGGGCTCACATATTCATCGACTCCCATGGGCACATGGCTCTACATTTGCCGACATATGTGATGTTTATACGGATCATGTGTCTAAGCAATAAAGAAATCCTGTGATTGTTTTCGATGGATATATGTCTGGGCCGTCAATAAAAGATATAGCATATGTTAGACGCTCACATGGTATATCTGGCACAAATGTTCATTTCAAGAAAGTACTCCTTTTAAAGGAAAGATGGACAAATTCGGAAATTCCTATAAAACCCAGAAAATAAACAACAATTTATTAACATGCTTGGAACCAGATAAAGTGTCAATTGTCTTGCTTTAAATGCCAGAGATGATGCAGATGTATTGATTGTCAAAACAACCGTTGACAATGCAAAGAAAAGCAAAACTGTACTGGTATGTGAAGACACTAATCTTTTATGCAAGTTTAGAACACATTGACATACTATTTAAATCCGCAGAGCAGCAGATCAGTAGATGTTCAAGAATTTGGGACATAAAAACACCAAAACTAGTTCTAGGACAAACAGTGTGTAAACTTCTTCCTTTTATTCATGCTTTCACAGGATGTGACTCCTCTTCTAAAATCTATGAAATTGGGAAATGGATGGCCCTAAAACGGTTAATCACTGATAAACAGTTTCAGTTATATGCAGAGGTATTTCATGAAAGTAGTGATAATAACAGTAAAATTCTGAGAGCTGATGAACAAACAATGATTGCTCTTTCAGGTGGTCATGATTTACTGAGGTTAAGGAAGTTTGTAAGGAAAGTAACAATAGGCGTAACATATGTTCAACTTTCATTAGCTTCCTCTAACCTCAGCAGCAGCAAAATACCATTCTATGAGACTGTATATTATCAAGTCCAATGCTGTACAAATGACGTCACTGACTTATTGCCTACCGAATGGGGTTGGCGTGAACACAACCCAATAAACTCTTTCCATTTTAAACTGATTTAGCAATTGTAGCAAAATATTGAAAGTTATCAAATGTGACTCAAAAAGATGTACATGTAGAAAACGTTCAGTTGCCTGCGGAGACTGCCTGCGGAGAATGTCGTGGTATTCGATGTGCAAACGTTTTAATTGTAGATGTACCCGAAGATATACTGGTGGATGAACATATGTAATGAATGATTAAGCAAACTTTGGATAAGTGTAAGTTTTGATAGAAAGTGTTCATGTCCTCAACCCTTTACCGAATAGATGACTTTTGAAACTGCAGCTGTAAACGGCTTTTGACAAAATAATAGGAATACATGTATATCAGAAATTGTTCTAAGAGAGCAATTTGCCATTTTCTAATATGTTATTCAACTGTCTATGTTATGCTACGTTTACACTAGGCCACGATGTCTACGATGTCCACGATTTAAAGAAATCGTAGTGCTCGACGATTTATTGTATAAGTTTTTCTTTTTCTACGTTTTGCTACGCTTTCCTGCGCTCTCAGTACGTTTTGTTACGAAGCCAACACGACTCTGGTCAAGATCTGCCACGATTTTCATCACGTTCTCTCAAGTTCTGTTACGATCGTCACGATATGCTATCACGTTCTTTGACGTTCCGTTAAGTTATGTTAAGATCTCTCACGATCATGAAGTTCTGTAAAGATCTCCTGCGATTTATGGCCACGATTTGAGCAAAATCTCCACGCTTGCACCACGATTGGGTATAAAAAGGAGACCTTCCTTCCTCATTTGGCTGGCATATTTTTAATCTACCAAAAACTATAGATGTTTCATTGTTCAGTGTTGTAAACGTAACGAAGCTTGCAGAGCGTGGATACACATCGTTGGGACCGTGCGGAAACTTATCAGAACGTGTCGGGACGTGTATGCCTATCGGGATGATCGTAGCAGAACGTGTCACAGCGTGATGTAATTACTCTTGCTATTTAATGTATCTTGACGAATCGTAGTAGAGAGTGATAGAGCGTGACAGAAACGCGGTGACATCGTAGTGAACCTTGAAGGAATCGTGTTTCCAAGTTCATTACGATCCCCTACGATGGTGCATTAAGTTCTGTTACGCTCGGTTAAGGTCTGTTAAGGTCTACTACGCTCTACTACGATTCCCACGTTCTATCACGCTCTCTCAAGATTTGGCGCCAAATCGGCATAATCGTGGCAAAGTTTTTGACAGCCAAAAACTTTGTCACGATTCTTACGATCATTACGATTCCACTACGTTCCCTCACGATCACTATGATCCGACCCACGACCCCCCACGCTCATCACGATTCTCTCAAATCGTGGAGATCGTAGACATCGTGGCATAGTGTAAACGTGGCATTAGAAAAACATGTTATGTTCTGGATTTTAACTTTGTTACTCATTTGTTGTCAAAGCAAAAAATCTATATACAATGTACTAGCATTTAAAGGATTAATGCTGTCCACATATGTCCAGTCATTCCTTTTTCATCCTTTATTATTCTGCTACATATTTGTTGACGTGGGAAAGTTTTGTTTGAAACCCTTTCATTTTTTCCAACAGTATTTCAAGTTCACAGCGTGCCGCTGCCTTTGTAATTCACCGAAACCGTCATCCTGACCTTGATCCCTGAGTGCTTATGTTATGTTTCCCCAAAAGCCTATGCTGCAAGGAGGAAAGACAAGGATCAGTCCCTAAAGTTAACACATTCCCACGTACACCGAATTTGCAGCAGACGACTTTGAACACATCTAGGCAACAAATACGAAATATCTCTATCTAATTATGAAAGTACAAATAATTAAATTGTTGAAATACGAGTTTTGAACACATTGTAACACAAGAAGAAATGTTGCAAATTTTTGTCTAGATGTTTTCATAGGTGTCTGTTACAGATTTTTGGGGATGTGGGAAATGATAACAGTTACTATTTAACCAATCTTTTCTAAACAACATAACATGTTCTTAGAAATGTATACAGTCAACTCTCAAATTTCCCTCTTAGAGATGCTTTCTGACAAAGCTCTACAACAGACGACATTTAAAAACACTGTCACAATAGAATACATTGCTCAAAAGAAGTAATTTCTCCTTTCGCCATATTGTTTTCAACTCTGTTAAATAACTATACTTTTATTTATAGAAAGTTTCCATACTTTTGCGAAGATGTTTTACAAAGTCGTCTGCTGCAGATTTGCTGTTAGTGGGAAAGGGTTAACTTTGTTCGTACATTGTCCTTTCTTTGATTGATAAGTGTATTGGTTATTTATATGTTAACCTTGTATAAAAACAAATCCATATATGTATATAGGGGCATCAATTAGTTTACGACTGACAAGGTTATTCCCATTTAAATTCTTTTCAGAGCTTTCGTTAGATAATAATGAATTCCCTCTCTAATTTAAGGCCCGCTAGTTTGTTTCACTCCCTACAATGTCACTGTTGTATTATTAACTTTCAAAGACAATGGTTATTTATAACTATAGCAGGCTAAACTTTGAAATTGATAGCAAAACAAATAATGAGCGTATAACAATCAGTGAAAAGGACGCTACTCGAGAACACTCTAGGTGTCCTTTCCCAAAGGCTGGAACGCCCATAATATGGAACATCTCAATAAATGAAAGTACAGTTATTAAATATATAATTTTGAAAACATGAAGGCAAAAGGATAAATTGCTTTTTATGAGCAATTTCTCTTTTTGCAACAATGTTTTAAGAAGTCAAAAGGACATGCAATCTTGGAACAACCATCACTCTTCACCAACTAATCATGCATGTCTGAGCCAATATTGGTTGCCAAAATGTTTAACCTTTTCCAACATGCAGATGCATTTGAGAAATTTACATCACATAGTGAGCAATTATTTCTCATTATGCCACAATGTTTTCATTTCCATTGAATATTTGTCTTTCATTTATAGCGATGTTCCACATTTTCTTCAGATGTTTTCAAAATAGTTTGCTGCAGATATGATGTATGTAGGAAAGGGTTAAGAATTATTGATAGGAATAAAATGACAAAACAGATATTTCAATTAAATTATATTAAGTATTCACCCAGTTATTATTATAGTTTAAAACATGTTAACTTGAATAGTAATCTTTAAAAACACGTTGCTTTCTATACAAATGTTGATCTTTGAGGGGGTCTTTTTTTGTCAGTTAATCTGAAAACATTGTATACAACATAGGAGAAATTGTCAGTCCATTTTGTAAAGAATGTCGTAACTAATGAGTTACTGCAAATAAAGAAGAGTCGAGTCTGCTGTGAAAGGGCTCTAAATCTTGCATCTGTGACAATCCAAGACTCAGGAGACAGAACTAGATATTAACCTTTTCCACATACAAGAAATCTGCTGCAGACGACTTGACTTGACATCTAGACAAAAGAACGGAATATCTCTTTAAATGAATGTGTGATATCTGAAAGAAGTTTTGAGCAATTTCTTCTTTTGCCACAATGTTTTCAAACGTCGTCTTCCGCTGCAGAGGCGTCAGAATGTGTGTACATGTATATATGGGAAAATGTTATGAATGAGTAAACAGGTCTTTTTGCAAGAATATCATTGGTTTGGCTTAACATACATAACCCTATGTCGTGGGTACTCAAAAATAATTATCTTAGTGAGACGATCTTTTTTAATACCCACATCATAGGGTTTGAGAGTCGTCAAAGGACGTTGGAGAGTGAAATACATTGAACAAGCGTTATCTAGAGCTCTTATAGGATTGACTATACATTTTCACATTTCCATCCGAGTCCTCCCTGTTCTGCTACATCAAGATGAGCAATTATAAGCTCATCAAAGTAGCCTTTCAAACTGTCACCTCCGTGGAGTAAATAGCAACCCCTTTAGAACCACATTCTCCATATTCTAACAAAAAAGCAAACAGTAAATATTTAAAAAAGTCAGGTTGTTTTGGGGGGATAGAATGGAAAACATTGCGGCAAAAGAAGACATTTCGTCTCCATTAGCAATTTCTCTATTTCCCATAATGTTTTCCTAAATTGTCAGCATTCAGATGACTCGAAAAGTGTTTCTATTCGGAGAATGTTTAAATCTCTTAAACGTAACCCCTCTTTAGAACGGCTGTACATCTTTAACCCTTTCCCAGATGCCTCTGCAGCAGATGACTTTTGAAAACATTATGACAAAAGTAGAAATTGCTCATAATGAGCAATTTCCGCTAGTGTTTTCAACTCTTTTCAGTTATTATACTTACATTTATAGAGCTTTCCTTAGAATGTTCCTAGATACGAGCTTTAAAAGTTGTCTGCTGCGGATTTGTTGTATGTTGGAAAGGGTTAACTTGCCTCTGTACGGTGTTGATCTGGGGAGGGGAAAATGTATGTTTCTATGACAAATATGAGGTGATACCCAGCTCTTTTACCTTGATGTGATACCAACATACCAACATACAATACAATACAGAAGCATCAAGATCCCTTTTGCCATGATGAGGCTAAACAATAATGAACTTCACTTCACTTATATGTGAGATGAAAAAATACATGCCTTTCATACTTAAAAATAGATAATGCTATCTTCTTTAAATCCCCATTGTAGGCGGCACAAACAAAATTCATATTTAGACTTAATGGCACATATTTTAACTATTTCCCACATATCTATCATTGTAGTTATATTAGAGATTAGTTATTATAGTAGTACGTATAATTCCCGGCGCTATAATAAAAGACTGTACCATTCATTTATAGTCTTTTTTAATTTTTAATTTTTTAATTTTGATCGTGATTTCACATAAATATTTCATTTGCTATGTTTTTAATAATCTGACTTTTATTTTCAGTATAATATCTTCTTATTTAACTATGTTCCGTGACGAAAACTTCGTCCGTCGTTCTTCTTATAGTTGTTTTTTGTCGTTTTTGATCATCTGTCATTTTCATTCATTTATGCATTTTGTTTTTCGCAAATATTGCTTAAAGTTATACAATTTCGGTGTATTTTGTCTAGCCGACAACATGTTTTATCACGGATGCGTATGAAAATCCAGAAAACTTAAATGAAATGAAATTTATCATTCGTCGGGTGAAATTAGTTAGTTCCTGATGTCTGAAACATCCAGCGACTTTTAATGATCACATATATTTTAGTGTCAAAGGTTAAATTTCTCTTTCTCTAACAACAATTTTGTTAAATTATATAATATTGGCAGATTTAAAACATTTTTACTTAATCATTTATGGAAATAGATATAAGTATATATAGACTGGTATACTGTAGCTAGATACATCATGCCTTATCATGAAGTTAACAATCATTGCTAATAGTCCGGGCATTCAATAACATTCTGTCTGTTTTACCTTTATGGAAGCTGAAAAGAAAGATATGATTACTATTTAAGTATTTAAATGGAGATGAGAACTTAACATTTGTAAAGAATTTAGTCTTGGTTTTGTATATAGTCAACATAATAGATCCAGAGACCTTGATACACTCTGATATATCACTCTTTTAACCATTTCAAAAGTATAAGATGAAACAACAAGCATGTATGACTAACATAATTTATATTTAATTCACGCATATGAAATGATACTGAATCATCAAACATGTGACAATGTCATCTTGTATAGCCTACGTCAATTTAGTCACGCCTGCTTTTACCAATATATTTACGTAAATATCTTTTGAACCCAAAGTGGCCTATACCTTTACGCGACACCTAATTACTTTCATCTCTTTCCATATGCGCTCGGCAGGATAGATCCCCAGGAACTTTCTCTTCGCTCTCATTTCGCATTTTGCCCTAAGAGTCTGATCAGAACAGCACCTCAAACAACGATGTTACATGTAGTGCTGTAGTCTCGAGTTATTTGACAATATCAGATCGTCTTGCAAACTTAACATATGCGGATTTGTGATAAACATTGGAAATACCATTCAGTCAATGCTAAACTCCTTGGGTAGTGGCATAGCTGAAATGTATTTTTTTTCTATGCCGATTATTTCACAGATCTTCCAAAGCAGCCTCTCTCATCAATACAAATTAACTCATGTTTTCATAGAGTGTATAATCACAATCAATAATAGAAAAAATAAGTAAAAATATACTTGCATGTATAAATTTAGTTAATGTTATGACGATTGAATTAAATATAAAGTGACCTGAAAGTATTATATTATAATTGTGCTTTTTGACCTTCTGGAGATATTGTCAAGGAATTGCACTAGCCTCTTAACCAGTTTTCACAAAGATAAACTTAAACGGATGAGCACCATCATACAACAGCAGACAGCGAACTGTTTTGTCTTTACGATAATGACCCATAACAGTCCTAAAAGATTTAACCTGACCGGAATGATTTACCACATCTCTACAAAAGCATTAGAGGTAGACAGTACACTTTTGTCCCCATACACACACCCGGTTATTTTTACACTCTCCTAATTTGAAAAATTCATCTTCACATTTCAGTGAGACAGATAATGTTGTTAAACACTTTGAATGCTATTTTCTCTCATGCAATTTCTCGTTTGGTGCCATAGAACTCGATCAGACCGTAGCTTGAACCTTTGATCATTGGATCTAACGGTGATTGCTCTACCATATAGCCATGAAATTTTGCACAGTACAAGAAGAACCTGCAGCTTGCGAGCGTGTCAGGCCATGGGAAAGGCCAGGTTGATAACCACCAAAAGCTTTCTGTCTCCCCAGACCACCACAGTGAAATATCCAAAAACATTTTACCACACAACACAATGTTATTTTTGCTCTTACTGACTAGCGGGATATAGATTGCTGTTATCTTTTAAAAACATTTTTCAGGCTGCTTTCCAGTTTATTTTAGAAGAATGTTGTTTCCTAATGTTGACAGGTGGAACCCATCAGAATAGTCCTTTAAGGCTTTATTCATTATAGCTTTGAATATATATCTGGTGAGTGATTTCCCATTTATGTATATGAAGAGGTCCTCGTTTTGTGCATTGGGGCGAAGATTAAAGTACTTGCAGTAGGATTTTCCATTTGCCTGAATATGGAGGGTGACAGAGTTTCCGCATTGGTCCGTTTTCAATCATCTTACTGTTAATTTTATTACTTTTTACGACAACATTATGTCCGAATATTTAATGACCTTTTTTTCTTGCGATTTAGTATTGGCCTCTGTAAATTAGCCTATTCTTAACAGACCAAAGAATGCGAGCGTTAAAGCAGCCCGAAATAACAATTGTTCAAATGTGTTTTGACAAATGCTTGCTAGGCTTGCTATCATCTTGTGTAATGCGGTTCGTGAAATCGGAGCTCTAGCATCCATTTTACATCCCTTAGTTCGTCTTGCGCCCTCCATTGTCGTAACTACTGGAAATGATGTTGTTGTACCAGCTACTTGTTGGAGTTTATGAACATATGAGATACCTGATATGTATAAGTCGAGATTGTTCAAACAACTTTATTTTGGTAGGCTATAGGTATGCGATGAAATGAAACAAGTCTTGATTTTGGACAGGCCATATCTCTTGCAACTTATACATTTCTCTAAAATGGGTTATCTTGCCTAGCGCTAGTAAATAAGTGTTCTTTAGTATTTTGGGAAGTAAATTAAATATTAAATATTTTGTAAACATGATCAATATTCCAAACTAGGGATGGGACCTTGACTGGGCTGAGATTGGCCTCTGGGGCTGCATTCCTGAACCTTTCACAACTGTTAACGATAATTTGATTCAGCAATAATGGTTTCTTTGGACGTAATATAGACTGATATATGAGGCCAGTTCACATATTCATATTTTGCGTGGCATTCTCTGACCAGCACTCTCCACAAAATAATTTCCAATGGAACTGGCTACTTTTCCACATGGACTGATATCCCATTGGAAGAAGACGGATGAAGCTTGTCAAAGTGATTTTTATCGAACGTCGGACTGAATGCTTGCCAAGCTTGGGTTCGAACTCACTGGATTGAAAGCCCGCGACGAATGTGTGTGAAGTTGGCTCTAGGAGCGGTCATCGGCGTTCGGTGTTCACTCACTGGATTGACAGTCCGCGATACTGACGGTTCTCAACGATGCGTCAGTCATATTACGGCGGCTAGTTAACATTTTTTCGTGGCATTCTCACATCAGTATTCCCTACATCAGATTTTCCGAGGACCTGTCAACTTTTCCACAACGACTGATATCCCATTGGTGGAAGGCGAATGACTTGTCTAAGTGACTTATGTCGATCGTCAGCAACATTGTTAGCCGAGTTGGGATTCAAACTTACAACCATTTGATTAACAACCCGCGGCGCTAACGACTAAGCTACTGGGGCACGGCTTAGCAATTTGAACACCGACCTGACACAACGAGCTCGACCATCGGTGTTCGAATTTATATAGCAAACTGAACGCCGACCTCGAATACCGAGCTCGGTCATCGGTGTTCGAATATATATATATATCAATTTGAACTCTGACCTGGAAAATCGAGCTCGTCAATCGATGTTCGAATAAATTTACTTCACACAACAGAAATTCTAAGCAACTGGCTTCTGTTCCACATATACCGATATCCTATTAGTGGATAACGAAAGATGCATGTCCCATTGACTTTTGTTGAACGTCAGAAAGAATGTTGGTTGCTCTGGGGATCGAACTCACAACCACTGGATTGACAACCCGCGACGCAACTGACTGAATTATCGGGGGCATAGCTAGCAAACTGAAAGCCAACCTGGAATATCAAGCTCGGCCATCGGTGTTCCAATTTATATAGCAAAGTGATCGCCGACCTGGAATATCTAGCAAGGCCATTGCAGGCTGTTAATCTGGTGGTTGTTAGTTCGAACCCAAGATCGGACAACATTATTACCGACGTTCGACAAAAGTCACTGAGACAAGCGGCATTCGACTTCCACCAATGGGTTATCAGTCTTTGTGGAAAAGTAGCCAGGTCCTTGTAAAGTCTGTTGTGTGGAGTAGTGGTGTGAAAATGCCACGCACAATATGAATATGTGAACGGGCCACCGTGATATGACTATAAACGTGTTGAAAACGGGCGGTCAACTCAAATCAATCATTCAATCATTCTAAAAATCTTAAATAAATTCGAATATCGATGGCCGAGCTCGGTTTTCCAGGTCAGCGTTCAGTTACTATATGAAACCGACCGCCGACCTGGGTCTTCTAGGTCGGTGTTCAAATTGCTATGTAAATTCGGTTAAAAATGCTATGTAAATTCGAATACATGTTCGCGCGTTAGTCGAACGTCAGTTTTCAATGTGTAGCCGACCAAATGCAAGTGTTCTCTCTAGACCATATTTAAAACCCATTTCCGTGTGTTATTTAATATAATAGTGTAGGGTTGTATAAAACATTTCCTTGTTCGTATCGCTTATGTAGCAGTTATAACATGAAGAGGTTAGGTCTATTTGATGTTTTGTCTGTATCTTTGTTCGTCACCGTGGGTGTAACTTGGCATGTTGTTACATGTTGGGTGTGTTGTTCATTTCTAAAAAACAGAAACAATGAGGAAGTTACTTGAATCTGAGATATGACGCGTTTTGCTCGTATTTCACATTTGAACTAGTACCATATCCGCAAACTTAGGTTGCTTAGCACTTTGTTTCATAGAAATATGATTTGAATATAACATTATCAAACAGTCTTAAAAATGATTGCTCTTTTACCTCCGTTTAGTGTAAAGGATCCGATTTATTTGTATTTTTTTCCTAATTGTGTAGTTTAGCCATTTTAGGAATATGGAAGACCGTTCATTTGTAGCAGACAATGGTGTCTATTTTTACAAAATGTACTGTAAGTGTATGTCGCTGTTTGGGCGTCACGTCTAGACCGGCGCGGTGGCCCTTTTGGATACTATATATAGTAACTCATTTGCATATATTTATTTGAACAAAGGTCTTAATGGACCTAAATGTATGTTCGCACATTCATTCCCGTATGCATTAACCATTGCCCATACTTACATCACTATTTCAACAAACCCCGACATGATGGTGATGCTAATTTGTCGTTTGAACAGACCCTCGTTAGCACACCAGTTCACACATAAACAAAACCAGACAGACTGGAGCCTTTTAAATGATCAACTTCAACATTTCAAAAGGCCATTGTTCACTCTTCCGGTCACGTATGAATATACCATTATCCATAGTTCCGTCACTGAATAAATGAAACCAGCATTGTCTTTTCGATTTTAAAAGGGATTGTTCTTTTATTTGAAAAAGACCTTTGTACGATCACCTGGTCTCTTAACCCACGTGGTTTAGACATGCTGGAACTTGCAAAGGAAATAATTCTGACTCTTTGATAAGTTATGTTTCGACATTCCGGTTTCGTATGATAACAATAGGGTTATTCCATCATCTTGTAAATCAAATTAGTATCGTAAATGGTCTGATGCAAAACTTGTTGATTGGAAGTAGAAAATATAATATTATGAAAGATATATTCTCTTATACTAATTTATGTATACATTTCTTCATTATTTCAATATAATCAATTGTTTATTAATGTCAAGTAGAAAGGACCTGACCCTCAATGTCCGAGATCTCCTACCAGGCCAGGGTTTAAAACTCAGCTCTGTAGATTATCCAACATGGTCGTCGGTTCTCTAAATGAACTGAAATCGTCATATAGAATATGGCCGCCACGCAATACTTCAAATCATTATATGCAAATGAGTTACTATAAATAGTATCCAGAATGGCCGCCGTGCCTTATCAGCCGTGACACCCAACCGGCGGACATACTACTCGCGCGTATAAAGCCAACAGGCCTTTATAGAATACATTTGCTTAAATTCTATTGATTTTGAACGAATGACGCAATTTAATGTTATATTCTTTTCCAATATTTTTGTTACTTTAAGTAAAATGTAAAATATTCGAAACAATATGAAAAAGACAAATTGGAAAGGAGATACTAATTTGTGAAATTTATGTCCAACATGATTGTAGGATAAAAAGAAACAGGATAAAAAGTAACAGGACAAAAACCAACGGACAACAAGAAACAGGATAAAAGACAACACATTTTCCAAAATACAAAGAACATCAATATGTTCTAGTCAATAAATATGGAAAAAAACTAGCAAAGGATAAATGTATC
Organism: Serripes groenlandicus; assembly: GCA_031761405.1. NCBI lineage: Eukaryota > Metazoa > Mollusca > Bivalvia > Cardiida > Cardiidae > Serripes > Serripes groenlandicus. The sequence continues at coordinate 70,587,762 of JASEVX010000001.1, forward strand.
TTCTTGATATTGTAATGATCTTTTTTATTTCAATACATTTTTGGTGTGTTAAATACCTTTGCATTGTTCAAAGAAATTGAGTCGGATTAAATATTTTACAACCCTACAATAATATATGTAACTCAATGTGCTAATATTTCTTTAAATTATGCATGTCTGCGTGAATACGTTTGAAAAGGCGGGAAGGAAAGCATTATGGCAGAAGACAAATTGCTCATAATAATTAATTTGTCCTTTTCATGCAATGATATCTTTTGTCAATAATTATCAAAACTATCAGAACTGTTTCTTGTCTTCTGTTAGAAGTTTAAAACGTTGAAGAAAACATGATTTGAAAAGGAGAAATTGCTTTTAAAAAATCAAAGAAAATGATTAAACCTGAAATAAAAATATTAGAACTCTTGCCTTTTGACCTGTTACC